>PISX010002054.1:141095-172446 GCA_004024625.1 Mellivora capensis | reverse complement strand
TAGCGGCGAGTCCGTCCTTATTCTATCTACTTTCCTCCACTGGGAAGACACGACCAGTAATGGGAATCTGTCTGCAGCAGTGTCTCTCAACACAGTCACTCCTCTTCCATTTTGTGTTCAGGAGGTCTAAGCCAGGTAGCAAGCATGTAATTCTCAGTATGCAAGTTGCACCGAGTCTGTCCTTGTTCTCTCTTCTTTCTTCCACTGAGAAGACCCTGCCAGGAAAGGGTTCTGCCTGAGGCAGTTTCACTCCACACAGTCACCCCTCTTCCCCTTTACGTTTAGGTTGTCTAAGCCAGGTTGCATGCATTTAATTCACAGTATGCAAGTAGCCGCGAGTCCTTCCTTATTCTATCTACTTTCCTCCACTGGGAAGACACGACCAGTAATGGGAACCTGCGTGAAGCAGTGTCACTCAACACAGTCATTCCTCTTCCAAATTATGTTTAGGAGGTCTAAGCCAAGGGGCATGCATGTAATTCTCAGTATGCAAGTTGCGCCGAGTCTGTCCTTGTTCTATCTTCTTTCTTCCCCTGGGAAGACACTGCCACAAATGGGTGTCTGCCTGAAGCAGTTTCACTGAGCAAACGTCTGGACCTAGGGCTCTATATGCGAATCCTCACCTTTTCTACAGAGTCAGTACCAAAAGCTTCCCTTCTCCTTTCGCCTAAACACACTAGAGAATCTGTCTAAAAACACACTCCCCCTACGACGGTTGAAGCGTTTTCGAACTAGGCACACAGTGGGGATGAACAAAAGTCGTGCTCTTCCAAAGTACGCTTTGGAAGTCTAAAGGAGGTACCATGCCCTTATCTCACGGTATGCAACTTGCCTAGAGACCGTCCTCGTCCTATCTTTGTTCCTCCACTTCGAAGACATTAGCATGAATGAGTGTCTGCCTGAAGCCGTTTCAGTGAACACTTTCTATGGTCCCTGGCGTCGATGTATGAAACTAGGGTTCCGTACACGACCCTTCATCATTTCAACATAGTCACTTCCAAAACCTTCCTTCCTTCGATAGGCTCAACACTCACACGAATCTGTCCTAGAGGAGACTTCTCTCCGGAATTTGGAAGCGTTTTCGACATGGGAGACAGGAAAGACGACCAATGTTCCTGCCCTGCCATAATACGTTTGGGAGGTCTTAGGGATGGAACATGCACATAAATCTCAGTACGCAATTTGCCCAGAGACCGTCCTTGCTCTATCTTCTTTCTTCCACTGGGAAGACACTGCCACGAAAGGGATTCTGCCTGAAGCAGTTTCACTCCACACAGTCACTCCTCTTCCACATTACATTTTGGAGGTCTAAGCCAGGTTCCATGCATTTAATTTACAGGATGCACGTTGCGGAGAGTCCGTCCTTATTCTATCTACTTTCCTCCACTGGGAAGACACGACCTTTAATGGGAATCTCTCTGAAGCAGTGTCACTCAACACAGTCACTCCTCTTCCATATTGTGTTCAGGAGGTCTAAGCCAGTTGGCAAGCATGTAATTCTCAGTATGCAAGTTGCCCCGAGTCCGTCCTTGTTCTCTCTTCTTTCTTCCACTCAGAAGACCCTGCCACGAAAGGGATTCTGCCTGAAGCAGTTTCACTCCACACAGTCACTCCTCTTCCACATTACGTTTAGGATGTCGTTTAGGAGGTCTAAGCCAGGTTGCATGCATTTAATTCACAGTTTGCAAATTGCGGCGAGTCCGTCCTTATTCTATCTACTTTCCTCCACTGGGAAGACACGACCAGTAATGGAAATCTGCCTGTAGCTGTGTCACTCAACACAGTCACTCCTCTTGCAAATATTGTTTAGGAGGTCTAATCCAGGGGGCATGCATGTAATTCTCAGTATGCAAGTTGCGCCGAGTCTGTCCTTGTTCTATCTTCTTCCTCAGCCCCTTCTATTGTGTGGTGACCTTTCCTGTTCCTTGCAGGACCAAGGGAAGTCACAGAAACTGCTGGAGGGACACGAGGTTTGGGCTACAGTTGTTCTGAACCCATTCGCACAGATCCCAGGGGCCACCCTAGTATACAGGAGGTGTGTGCCTCTAATGCACTCATGGTCTTGCCCATGGCCAGTGGACACGTGGCCATATTTCTTGCCTCCGCTGCTGGGTACCAGGGAACTACGTGCTTGGCCTTGGTTGCAATGGAGGTCAGATGATGGCCACGGAGTCTTCAGGTAAAGCCCTCCCTGGTGGGATTCAGCCCTGGGGCCGGGCAGCTCAGGTGCTGGTTGGGTCCCCTCCAAGCTCTCCAGGTTAGATTGAGCTCGTAAGCCGACCTCTGGTTGAGCGAGTGACCCACGGGGGGCTTTAGGCTCCTATGATCCCATGTGGGTCCAACCACGACAGCTGCTTGCTCCTGCTCCGGCTGTGGGACCCTAAGCTTCCCTGAGCTCCCTCCTGTGCCCTCCAGGAGAGAAATCAGGGCCGGCCGCCCAAGAGGGCCCGCTTTCCAACCTGCCTGTCACACTGCTCATTGCTTGCCCTGTGGCCGGCAGCGCCGTCTGCGTGGGACAGGAGGGGGCAGCTCCAGAGCCAGCCACTCACCCTGAGGTCCTGGTGTCTGGGTGCTCGGCTCCCAGTTGCATCGGCCCCTTGCCTCGGTTACTGTCCTATCTTTGGCCCCACAGCTGCCACAGCCTTGGAGCCCCACGCTCCTTCCCACGGGGCGGGTGAGCATAGACCCATCTCCCCACCGACTCCTCAACCTTTGCCAGGGACTGTGGTGTGTAGCCTCACGGGGCCGTGAGGCTGGGATGGAAATGTTTACTCTGAGTGTGCCCGACCGAGAGCTCCTGGAGAGTTCGGAGCAGGGTGTGGAACGTAAGCAGGACGTCTCTGACTTCTCCCTGCTCCCTGTCCTGCTCCTGGTGGCCGCACCCCTGCTTTTCCTCCTCCTCCAGCTCCAGGGGCACTAACCAATTTTGTGCAACCCTTTGAGACAGGCCTTGGAACTCAGGCTGCCTGAGGTCTTCTGAGGCCAGTGCGGTCCAGACGTTTCTTTTGGCTGAGAGAAATCTGTCCTTCTGACATAAACGCCTCTCGCAGGACTATTTAGTGCTGGTGACAAGCCCCTCTCAAGGCAGGGCCACGAGCCACTCTGGGGCAGCCCCACCCATTGCTGCCAGAGCCCCCAGCTTCTCAGACACAGGACACCTGCGTTCGAGGAGCGCAGGCCCGGCCGCCTCAGCCTCCGCTGGCCGGTTCCACCGCCTCATCCAGGAGACAGGGGTGGATTCCTGCCTCAAAGACTTCTCGGGAAGTCAGTGTGGCGAGGTGGTGCTTGGCACCACAAGCGAGCCCAGGGATGTTGTGGTTGGATTTGGGCCTCAGGGTGTGCACCTGGGCTCTGACGCTCCGCCGACTGCCAAGGCTGAGGACGGAGCCTCCTGGGCCCCTTGGAGGAGCAGCGCTGGCCTGTGTGGCCAGAGTCCAGCCACCAAGGCTGAGCGGGGCAGCTGAGGTCACAGGGGCCTCGTGGGTCATGGCGAGTGTGCTGGAAGGCCTTGGTGAGTTGTAAGAATTGCAGTGACTTGAAGTGTCAAGAAGTCACTTGGGCTCTGTGAGGCAAGGAGTGGAGGGGCCCAGGGAAGCGGGGAGCCCGGAGCGGGGTGGCAGACGAGAGGTGGGAGGCGCTGGTGACTTAAGACTGTACCGGGTTTTTTTTTGGTTTTTTGTTTTTTGTTTTCTGTACAGGGTTTTGATGAGAGCCTGCTGGGTTGGGTCGGGGGCTGGGGCAACACGAGAGAACAAGGAGGCCAGGACGGTGGTGAGGCTCCAGGCGTCTCCCATTTGCTGGGCTGGAGGAAGGCGCCGGCTCCAGCCCTTCTGTA
This sequence comes from Mellivora capensis, assembly GCA_004024625.1. Lineage (NCBI taxonomy): Eukaryota > Metazoa > Chordata > Mammalia > Carnivora > Mustelidae > Mellivora > Mellivora capensis. The sequence continues at coordinate 168,611 of PISX010002054.1, read as the reverse complement.
AGCCCGCCAGACCCTCGAAAGGAGCTGGTGCCTAGGAGGAGGTCAGCCAGGCCCTGAGGGTCAGAGGAGGCCTTCCTACCTTCCGAGGTCAGGGAGGGGGCGCAATAGCCACCAGAGGGCCCAGGAGGGACCACTGATTTGGCAACACGGTCACTGGGGACTTTGAGAACTATCAGTAGAAGCAAAAGAAGACTGAAAAATGGCTTGGTATCTAGAGGGGCTGATGAAGAAACCCAAAGGTGGGAGAGCAATGCCTGTTCTTGAGAAATGACTTGTCAACACAGAAGACAAAGCCACAGAGATGTTGCACATTTGCCAAGGAGGGCTGGGAGAGAGCGCAGGACCTGTCCGGGTTTGCGTCAGAAATAGGGGCAAGTGGCGAGCAAACCCCATGGACAGCAGGGCGGCTGAGCAGGGAGCTGGTGCCCGGGCTCCTCGGAGGCTTCCCAAGGCCTTGCTCTCATGGACCAGGGGAGAGAGAGAAAATCATTATTCCAAATTCTCCTTGTGCCGTCCCCTGGCAAAGGTGACCCTCTCTCCTTGAATCTTCAGACATTAGCTGGTTTTCACTTTTTTTTTTTAAAGATTTTATTTATTTATTTGACAGACAGAGATCACAAGTAGGCAGAGAGGCAGGTGGAGAGAGAGAGGGAAGCAGACTCCCCGCCGAGCAGAGAGCCCGATGTGGGGCTCGATCCGAGGACCCTGGGATCATGACCTGAGCCGAAGGCAGTGGCTTAACCCGCTGAGCCACCCAGGCGCCCCTGGTTTTCACTTTTTATCATCCTTTAAGCTTTGAAAAGCCAGAGTAAGATACAATTTCATACATGTGAACTTTTGAAATACGGACTAGTATCAAGTTGTGCTGAGAGCTGCGGCTGCGACTTTAGAAGGCAGCGGGTTCTGCGGGACTCACGCCATAGCTTGAGCCTCTCCACTTCCAGGCCAGGAGTCCTAGCTGCCAACATCTGATTTCCTTGTCCCCGGCTGCCATTCAGGACTTCGTGTGCAGCCCTGCCCTAGCTGGTCTTTGCTGATGGGGTATGTTAAGGCCTGCATTTTTCCTGAGCATCTGGTCATCAACTGACTTATTTGCAGACTGGGTTACATACAGTTGCTTACCTGGAAAACCTCTTTTCCCAGGAAGGCGTGTTGGGGCCTCAAACTCTGGATGCTGGGAATCACCCTTAAATCTACTGGCCCGGACCTAAAGAGTCTTCACACACAAGTCTAGGAAAAGGCAAGACTGATCAAAAAGACCCAGATGTTTTAGGGTCTGAGGCTCTTCTCATCTTCTCCGTAATTTCAGAAACACGCTCATGGAGAAAAGCCCTGGCTTCTGACCTCACACAAGGCAGCCAGGGATGGCTGAACAGTGGCCTCTATTCAACCACGTTCACAAACGCTGACCCTGGAATGTCAAGAAAACGTCACATCACGGAGTGGGAAGGGAAGACAGTTCCCATTAGCAGTCACCGAAGCAGACTTCGTTCTGAAGCGTGTGGAGCCTGCCTCGGAACACCCACGACAGCACAACGGCGGCCTGGGAGCCACGTCACCCACGGTGTGGAGCCTTACACGGAGCTCCTCCCGGCAAATGAGCTGGACCTGGGCTGGATGTCCCCGTGGTGAGCTAGGGTTCAGGTGAGGGGTGGCGCCGCAAACCCCGTTTCCTTGCTGGGAGCACCTTGCCCGACATGGTGCCGTCCTGACCATGTGGGCTCTCCCCTCCCAGGACAGTGGAAGGAGTGGTTACGTGGCGGCTCGGGGCCCACTCCAAGACGTGCAGCGACTGCGCAACAGAGGCCGAGAAGGATGACTGTTTATAAACATTTGGAATTTTATTTAAAAAAAAAAAAAAAAAAAACATCACAACCATGAACATTGTTACAGTTAGAGGCCCTCTTGGTTCTCCACAATGATACTGAGCATGCTCACAAGGGGTTCCCATTATTTAGTCTTAGTTAAACAACCATCTTTAGAAGAAGGAAAAAAAAACTCGGCACACTACCATTTAACTTGTTTTAATGTTTCTTCACAAATGGTGAAAAATACTAAAGTACAGACAAGGAATAATCATAATGTTGTGGCCAACATTATAAATATGGAATTATAAATTTAAAACATTTTCTGGTTTAAAAAATAAATCTGGTAGTCAATGCAGCTCTGCGGGGTCTCTGCGTCTAGTAGGGCCGGTCTCTGCGTTCCTGACGGTGCTCGCCTCTGTAAGTCCAAAAGGGGTGAGGGGTGAAAAGGGGTAAAGGAGAGGGCGCTTCCCGCCACCTCCCAGCGGAGCCCAGCCTGTTCCAGGTTAGCCGGGCAGGGGCTGCCACCTCCACGCGCCCTGGAGCCCGCAGCTGGTTCACACCAGCACGTACTTATCCATTTTTCCAGGTCCTCCGCGTCCGCCTCTTCTTCCTCCCATCTGTTCCATCAAAGGTCCAGGGGGCCCGCCGGGGCCACCCCGTCTTCCTCCACCAAAGCCGCCTCGGTCCATGCCCCGGCCACCACGGAAGCCCCCTCTGTCTCCACCTCGGCCACCTCTGAACATCCCACCGGGACCACCACGGTCCATGAGGCCGCCTCTTCCGCCCCGCATTCCACCAGGGCCACCTCTGCCACGGTCACCGCCTGGAAGAGGAGGACAGATCAGCAGCAGGACAGGGGCTGCTATGGGTGTGCCTCAGAGGCTGCTCAGATCTGCTGCTTTCTCCCAGAGCAGAGACCAGACACTTTACTCTGTCTGAGGGTCTGGGGCACTTTAAAAGGGACGATGGAGCCTCAGGGGCTCCAGCACCAAGACTACACTTCTGGAGACCCCAACTAGCTGTGAGCCCATCACGGTAACACATGAGGTTTGGAACCAAGATGCTGAGGGGATGCTCCCAAAACCTGTACTTACCAGGGGGCGGAAAGGGTGGTGGAAGGAAGCCTTCAGGCTTCGGGGCCTTACACTGGTTGCATTCTGTTCTCCAGGCAAAGTTCTGGTTTCCACAACCCCTGCATAAAATTATATCACAACAGAAATCATTAGCGAATGAAAGCCGTGAAGCAAAGCAAACGTGAGCAGGCACACACCGTATCCACCAGCACGAACACTGGAGCCTGGTCAAACACCACTGAGAGGATCCGCTGACAGAAAAGGCTTTAGAGCCACAGCCTCAGACAGCAACAAACCCCAAAGACCGGTGTATGATCCAGAAAATGTTTGCACAACCATGTACACGGGGACCTCAGGAGTCCAGCAGAATCGTGACTTCCTTCAGAAGTCTCTGAAGAAGGACGATTAGGCCAACCACCCCACCACTGAGCAATCAGGTGAGAGTCATCCCTATACAACTCGAGACAGAGAATCCAACCGTCCTCCTCTCCAGAATGGGAATGGGTGGGACACAGGGTGACTTCATGAGCACAGGGTATCAATTTGTCAAGAGAAGTACATACGGATTGGGGCACTGCCAGTCTCCAGCTCGGTGCTGGACATTTCCTCCTCCGGATGGGTTCCCTCGGGAACCCCGGGGCCCTCTTGGGGGAAAGCCACCTCTGTCTCCTCCACGGCCTCCCATGCGACCCATGGGGCCCCCAGGACCTCCTGGGCCCCCTGGACCTGCAATAAGAAAGAACCAGTCACTTCTGCATAGCACCAGATTTGCTGCAGGAGACAAATTTTAAGGGAATTCACATAGATCACAGCTGTCACTATCCCTTCATTTGCCTCAGACTTTTCTGCAGGCCCAAGGACCCAGCTGTGAGCCTTCTGTGCACATCATACTTTAGCTAGCTCCCACAACCTGTGAGGAACAGGTATTCTCATGCAGAGAGACCATTTCTAAGGGGCTTGTCTACACTCTGGAAATCAAGTTTCTCGAAGACAAGTGTAAAAAAACCACAGAGCAACAGAGCGGCGGCCCGGGGAGGGTGTGTGGTAAACACCTGCACGGAGGGGCGGTGGCATCCCTCTGCCCTCACGGGGCGGCATGCCACCCCGCAGGCTGTTCATTGGAGGCTTCTTCCGAGCAAGAGACACCTTAAGTTTGCTCCCTTGAAAATCTTTCCCTGGAACCAGAGAACAGAACATCAATTACTCCCAACCTGCAACTCTTCCCTCGAGGGACTGGGCAAGGCTGGGCCACTCCTCGTTCTCCAGCTCCACCACACCATCACCCTCAACACCCCCCAACCCCACATAGCATGTGCCCCACCCACAATCTTCTCGATCTTTGCTGCTAAGGCCACAAAACATTTTCAAGATACATCAAAACTCCTGTACCCTAGAGGGGGAAGCCAGCCAGGGGAAGGCCGAGTACACCGGCACCCTTGCCCCACAAAGGTTGAGAAGTAGGGACAAGAGTATAAAGCGGCCAAGAGATGAGAGCCAGGACCTGTCCAATGACATTTTCAAGTTGGTTTTGTTTGCACTGAATTTCCGGAATCAATGCCAAGGCCAAATACGGATATATTAAACTCAAATGTATATTGGATTTTTTTGGGGTGATCTGTACCTTCTGATACTTGTGCTTAGAGAAGCATTTACAATTTTAAGGTGGATCTGTAATCATGACTCAAAATAAGGGATCTCCTAACCCACGGCCAGCAACAGGGCTCTCCCACTGCAGAAGGGAGCCAGGCACACCGCTGCGCAACAGCCAGCCAGTGCTTCCCCAGCAGAGAGAGAGGGTCTTCCTGCTCCTATGGCTCTCAGGTTCCTCCTTTCTGCTATGTGTGTCTGTCTCATCTCCAAAACCACTTCTGAGAATGCTATTCTAACAGAATGACAAACACCAGCCAGCAAGACCCTTGTTTCACCTGCCGGTTGACAAGGGCAGCATTTGCTATAAGAGCCTTCATGCGCCCCAGGACTTTAAGTTAAGAACTTAAGTGAGTTAAGAACGCCAGTGAGCGCCCCCTGTTGACTCTAGGGCTCCTACCATCAAACCACTCCACGGCAGCCTTGGCAGTTGGTGGGTCTTCATAGGACACTGTAGCGTCACCTTTGGGCTTTCCTGTTTCCTTGTCCAAGTAGATATGGATCATGGGTTGTCCGGTTCTCTTGTTCATCTAGGCATAAAACAGCAGAGTTAGGCTGTGACCAGAAACACACTGCTTTTTGGGAGAAATTCAGAGAAGTTCCTTGAATTGTCAAAGGTAACAAAAGCAGTAATTTTCTAGATACACATTCAGTAGGATGTTAGTTTATCTCCAATAGTGGAATTATTTCCTAAATTGCCACAACAAAGATACATGTAAGTGATTTTTTCCTCTTAGGTGTAGGTGTCACGAAAACCAGAACAGACCTAAAGTTCCAAAGTATGTAAGTGAACAGTGTGCTTCCCACTGCTTCCCTAGTTGTCATCTCCTGGTGTCCTTGTACCTGACCCAACATCTTCTGTGCCCTCACAAACGGGCACCCACCTCTTAAGAGGCAGTCAGGCTTTGATGCCAGCACACAAGCCATGTCTCTCATAAAGTAAAAATCACCCTTAAATTACTAAGTACTGATACAGGGTTTTGAGTATGCTAGAAGCATTCTTAAGTCTAACATAGCCAATTTTTCCTCCAGAGGTAGAACACACTACTCATTAGCTTTGCAGCCGAACACCAGATGTAACTTGCTTGAATTCAGGAGCAAAACAGTATACAAGAGTATGGTTTCATCTGTTTTCTGCATTAAAAGTGCCTATGATCAAAGCCTAATCTATACATGTTTGTTTATATAACACCTAGTGACACCGAAGAGTATTGATTTATAGGCAATTTTTTAAAAAAGAAAGCTAACGTTTATAAGACACATATTAACACCTACGTTTTTATAAAGGACATACAGAGACTAAAAAAATGGGCAAAATAGCAGTATGAATGATGGGGCTATGTATTTCTTAAATCTCCTTTATTTTACAAAACTGACAGTATAGGCTCTTTTCTTAACTAGGGAAAAAACCCACACATACCTGCATAAACAACATATCATATAACATCACAAGTAGAGAGAGACCTTCATTATGCAACTCATAAGCTCTACCAAAACCAAATGTCTTTCTATATAGTTATAGCCACCACAAAATCTCATTTGAAAAAGACCATAGTTAACAACTAAAAAAAATCTAAAAAATAAAACTAATACAGACAGGGGCACCTGGATGGCTCAGGCAGTTATGTGTCTGCCTTTAGCTCGGGTCATAATCTCAGGGTCCTGGTATCAAGGCCCATGTAGCATTCCCTGCTCAGCCTGCTTCTTTCTCTCTTTGCCTCTCCCTCCAGCTCCTGCTCTCCCCCAACTCAAAAAGATAAACTCTTTTTCTAAGACTCAGAGAGAGAGAAAGGGGAGGGCGGTCAGAGGGAGAAGCAGACTCCCTGCTGATCAGGGAGCCGGATGCAGGACTCAATCCCGGGACTCCAGGTTCACGACCTGAGCCCAAGGCAGTTACTTAACCAACTTAGCCACCCAGGCACCCCAGATAAAATCTTAAAAAAACGAAACAAAAACACAAAAAACAAAACTAATAAAGACTTGCAAAAACTTTAAGGAGATTGTCTTTACTAAAAACCTAAGAAAATGGGCATATGATATTCATGGAAAAAACTACTCAGTTTTATAAAAATGTCAATTCTCCTCAAACTATCTTATAGATTTAATAAACACTCAGTTGGGGTTTTTAAAGAACTTTGTAAGTGGAATTCTAAAATGCATATAGAAGAGCCAGGAGTAAATAGCAAAGCATTCCTGAGGGAAAAGGACAAAACAGAAGAATCTGCTTTACTATAGGTATCAAGACTTAGCATAAATAGCTGTGCTATTAGTGCTGGACCATACAAATTAAAGTACAAAAGACCATCAGAAATAGATCCAGGCCTCCCTCCCAAATAAATAAAACCTTAGAAAAAGGGTGGGGAGTGGTGCCTGGGTTGCTCAGTCAGTTGAGTATCTGCCTTCAGCCCAGGCAGATACTCCTGAGACCAAGCCCTGCATCGGCCTCCCTGTTCAGCAGGGAGCCTGCTTCTCTCTCTCCCTCTGCTGCTCCCCCTGCTTGTTCTGTCAAAGAAATAAAGTCTTTTTTTTTTTTTTAATTTATTTGTGAGAGAGAGAGGGAGAGGGAGCGAGCGAGCAAGCACAGGCAGAGTGGCAGGCAGAGGCAGAGGGAGAAGCAGGCTCCCTGACGAGCAAGGAGCCCGATGTGGGACTCGATCCCAGGATGCTGGGATCATGACCTGAGCGGAAGGCAGCCGCTTAACCAACTGAGCCACCCAGGTGTCCCAAAGAAATAAAGTCTTAAAGAAAAGAAAAAAAGTAATAGAACTTTATATGACAGATATATACCGTCAAGGAAAGGATATCTTTCAATAAATGTTGTTGGAACAGGTGGTCTTACAAACAGAAAGACACAAACCAGTAAGGAAAAGGCTGATAAGTTCAATTATATTAACAGCTTCTTCCATTCTTCAAAAGAATACATTTGCAGTATTAGCTAAGGACCAGCCTTCAGGAACTGTAAGCAACTCTATGAAGGAGCGGCTTAGATAGTTGAGCATCTGACTCTTGACTGTGGCTCAGGTCATGATCTCAGGATTCTGAGATCAAAGCCAGCATTGGGCCCTGCGCTGAGTGTGCTGCCTGCTTGGGATTCTCTCCTTCTTCCTCTGCCCCTACCCCCTGTTCTCTCTCAAAAAGAAAATTAGATTAAATTTAAAAAAAAGTTCTTTATAAAATCTCTTAAAAAATAGTGTTTTTTTTTTTAAATTTATTTATTTGTCAGAGAGAGAGGGAGAGAGAGAGAGCGAGCACAGGCAGACAGAGTGGCAGGCAGAAGCAGAGGGAGAAGCAGGCTCCCTGCAGAGCAAGGAGCCCGATGTGGGACTCCTGGGATCATGACCTGAGCCAAAGGCAGCCGCTTAACCAACTGAGCCACCCAGGCGTCCCTAAAAAATAGTTTTAAAAAAGATTTTATTATTTGACAGACACAGCGAGAGAGGGAACACAAGCAAAGGGAAGTGGGAGAGGGGGAAACAGGCTTCCTGCTGAGCAGGGAGCCCGATGTGGGGCTTGATCCCAGGACCCTGGGATCATGACCTAAGCTGAAGGCAGACACTTAACTGAGCCACCCAGGTACCCCTAAAATAACTACTTTAATGAACTATTATGTAAAACAACAAATGACAACTCAATGAAGAACAATTACAAGACTAACAGGCATCTCCCAGAAGGCAGCATGCAACTAGAACATTATTAGCAGGGTGACGGGCATTAAGGAGGACATGTGATGTGTTGAGCACTGGGTGTTATACGCAACTTATAAATTATTGAATGCTACATCTAGAACTAATGATGTTGGCTAACTGAATCTAAATAAAAAAGTTAAAGCAACAATAACAAAAAACAACAAAACAAAAATACCAAACATCATCAGGAACTAGGGAAAAAGGAAATCAAAACGACATTTCCTGGGCACCTGGGTGGCTCAGTCAGTTAAGCTCAGGTCATGATCTCAGGGTCCGGGGATGGAGTGTTGCATCAGGCTCCATGCTCAGCAGGAGTATGCTTGTCCCTCTCCCTTTGCCCCTCCCCCTGGTCGTGCTCATGTTCTTGGTCAAATAAATGAAATCTTACGAACAAAAAACCCCCACCGCATTTCCATTTTCTTCCAGCAGACTGGCATTAAGATAAAATTTCAGGTAATTCCCAGTAGCAGTGAAGATGTGGAGAGTGCGGTCTCAGGAATCCTATCCTATCTGAGCTACAACGAAGCTGCTCAGCAGTACTATCAGCTTATGAAATCAAACATGCACTCAGCATCAGAACCAGCAATTCCATACTGGGTACAGTCGATCCTCATTGTGGATTCAGTATTTGCAACTCCAAAATCAATGCTTGTATACTCATGGACATGTACAGAGCGCCAAACATTTGTCTGACGCACCTGTTCCAGTGGAGTTCAAAAGACATATACTCCCCCCCACCCCTCAGTTCAGCTCCCTCTAGAGATGACCAGGGGATAGAGACTGTGGGGACAGGGCAGCGGTGCAAGACGTTCTGGCCCTGGGGGTTGATGAATGTGTATGTCAACTCATGCAAATCACTGGATACTTCAGAACCTCATTTTCTCTTTGTAAGAGAAAACAGATATAGAGAGGGAGTTGTTTTTAAAATTTAGGGTTATAATGTGAGATATGTGTATGTACCTGCACACGCTTGCATCTATTAATTCAGTCTCTAGTGACTTGACAGAACTACTGCAAATAACGAGAACCAACTGTACAGGGGCGCCTGGGTGGCTCAGTTGGTTAAGTGTCTGCCTTCGGCTCAGGACATGATCCTAGGGTCTTAGGAGTGAGCCCCGCATTGGGCTCCCTGCTCTGCAGGAAGCCTGCTTCCCCCTCTTCCACTCTCCCTACTTGTGTTCCATCGCTGTCAAAAAAAAAAAAAAGAAGAAGAAGAAAAGAACCAACTGTACACACACTAGAGACACTACTGCCCTGTGCCCCAGGAGACATGTACAAGAGTGTTCACAGCAGCACAGGCTACACACCACAAACTTAGAAATAACCCAAATGTCTATTACAGAATGTATGAGTTACTTGTGACATACTTATAAACAAAATACAGGATTCCCAAACTTTTGAGGTTTTTTTTTTTTTAAGATTTTTATTTATTTATTTATTTGACAGACAGAGCTCACAAGTAGGCAGAGAGGCAGGCAGAGAGAGAGGAAGGGAAGCAGGCTCCCCCCTGAGCAGAGAGCCCGATGCGGGGCTCGATCCCAGGACCCTGGGATCATGACCTGAGCCAAAGGCAGAGGCTTTAACCCACTGAGCCACCCAGGTGCCCCAAACTTTGAGTTTCTGACCTGAGGACCTCTGATTCCCCCTTCCCAAGAGCTCAGTTTCTCTTAGTTATCCTAATAAAAACCCAAAACAGTTCATACCTGTTCGCTCCTAGTATATCCCCAGAATAGCGTTCCCTCATAGTAGTGTTTAATAAACATTCTCCAAGGGGCACCTGGGTGGTTCAGTGGGTTAAAGCCTCTGCCTTTGGCTCAGGTCATGATCCCAGCGCCCTGGGATCGAGCCCTGCATCGGGCTCTCTGCTCGGCAGAGAGCCTGCTTCCCCTGCCACCCCTCTGTCTGCCTCTCTGCCTACTTATGATCTCTGTCAAATATATAAATAAAATCTTAAAACAAAACAAAAAAAAACCCCGTTTGTTGTAATCTGTACTTCACAAAAAAGTGTCCCTATAAGTATTCTTATAATTAGCTGACAATGATAAAGGATGGAATTTTTTTTTTTTTTAAGATTTTATTTGTCAGAGAGCGAGCGAGCGAGTGAGCACAGGAAGACAGAGTGGCAGGCAGAGGGAGAAGCAGGCTCCCTGCCGAGCAAGGAGCCCGATGTGGGACTCGATCCCAGGACGCTGGGATCATGACCTGAGCCGAAGGCAGCCGCTTAACCAACTGAGCCACCCAGGCATCCCTGGAATTGTTTTTTTAAAGCAACCTTCATTTTTCATTTTTAAAAAAATTTATTATTATTATTTTATTTTTTTAAAGATTTTTGTTTATTTGATAGAGATCACAAGTAGGCAGAGAGGCTGGCACAGAGAGAAGGAAGCAGGCTCCCCGCGGAGCAGAGAGCCTGATGCGGGACTCGATCCCAAGACCCTGGGATCATGACTCGAGCTGAAGGCAGAGGCTTTAACCCACTGAGCCATCCAGGTGCCCCTCATTTTTCGTTTTTTAAAAAAGTATTTATTTGAGAGAGAACAAAGAGCGAGCATAAGCAGGCAGAAGAGCAAAAGGGAGAGGAAGAAGGAGACTCCATGCTGAGCAGAGAGCCTGATGCGGAACTTGATCCCAGGACCCTGGGACCATGACCTGAACTGAAGGCAGACGCTTTACCGACTGAGCTACCCAGGAGCCCCAAAAGGACGGAATTGTTAAGTATGCCCATTTTCTACAAAAAAAGACAGGTTTTCTTTTTGTTGTTTTTTTTTTCTTTGGTATTTTAAGTAACAAACCACAATATACCCAGAAAGAAGTCAGGCAACTTCAGAAGCAGTCAGATATTCAGCTATTTTCAACATCATCTCTTTAAAACTCCTGCTGATTTGGAAGATCTTCCTGCTCACACAGTTACACTTCTACTTACCTTAACAACTCCACACTGCTTAAAAAAGTCAGCCAGATCATCTAAAGTCACATTGTCATTTAAGCCTTGCACATAAATTGCACTGTTGTCAGAGTCTTCATCTGGATCTACAGGTGGGCCTTACAGAGAAAAAAGACAGAAGGGAATTATTGTCCTGTATCTATAGAGACTGATTAACCCACTAGTCTCTACTGCTCACTAGTAATTACCACAAAGCTAAGAGAACTACCAGCCACACTAACAAGAACGCCATGGAACTTGTGTCTCCTTTGTCGAAGGCTATTGTGAGTAGCTGCTCATGATAAAAGGAGCCCCAAACTGCTTTTGACAGCAAGAATATCACACTGATCTCCCAGGCTGTTGAGCTCTAGCAGGCACTTACTTCTGTGCCGTTCATTTATAAAGTATGATACAAAATTCAAGAATTCAAAATTACCTAGATCAAGATCTGGTCCTTCATCCATGGGTCCTGCCAACCAGGAAAGATCATATAAAATATTATTAGTGCACGTCTTGCAAGCTATAAACCTTACAAACACACATAGCTATCTACTATACCACCATTTGATGGGGCTTCATTAAACTCAAAATGACCCGCACTGCTAAAATGGAGCAGTGCCCCTTTAACATTTGTGAAATATTTGCTAGGGTTTTGCTTTTTTTTTTTCTGGTTTGCTTTTAAACCATTAACCAAATACACTCTCAAAGCTCATGTGCCGAATTAGTGTTAAATTTAAGTCAAAAATTCTCCTCCAAACATACCAAATTTAAAAAACGTATTCTCCCCCACATTACAGAAGCAGTTGCTCAATACTTCAAGTTACCCTTTGTTTTGTAACCATAGGTTAACCTTATTACCCCTAAGACAATGCCGGCAGTACCCATTAGTCTCTTTGTATAGATCATTTTTAAACCGCTTATGAAACTAATAAAAAATTATAGTTTTCTAAAAACTGACTGTATTTTTTTTAAACACTATCCATGGTAATACTCAAAAACTTACCACCAGGCTTATTGAAGCCACCTCGCTCTCCAGCGCTGCTGGGGGGATAAACGAAGAAATGAAGGCCTTTCCCTTTAAAAGCCAGTACCGCTCTGAGCCTTGGGGGGGCTCGTGGGGAAGAAGGGCACTGGCTAAACACATCTCCAAACAATGCATCTCTCTCATCTCGTCACTATGCCTTTCTTCAGGGCAGCTTGCTCAAATTTCCTTTATATACAACCTTGCTTGTCTGATTGTACACACCAGTGTGGTTGGTTCCTTTCATTTCGGGGGCTGGTATTAATAGTGCAATACTTGGCAAATAGGGGCGAGAAGAATCAATCCCAAACACCCACCCCATCAGCTGAAAAACAGGGAGAGTTTGGTTGTAGAGAGGAGTAGCAAGCGGGGGCAACTGCTTTCCATGTTCATAAAGGTGCACCCTCAACCTCTCCTAGGGGAGAGCCAAGTGAGGCTTCCTAACAAGTCACAGAGTGTAATAAAGCAGGAGACAACCACATTAAACGCCTACAACACACATCAGAGGACGCATCCAGCCAATCTTCAGCATAAAGCCATACAATTCAGGGAACCAATGGATTTAACAATCGCTGTGAAAGGAGAATTTACAACAAATATCAAGGCTCAACAGACTGGGGGTGCAACTTTATAGACACATCAGTTGAGGACAGTGATGACAGCCGTCTAAAATGACTGCCTTACATACTGTAAACTGGGGAAGGGAACATGATGGGTCTTATTTTTCCTTTAAGATTTAAATAAAGGCAGCTCCTCAGTGGGAGGCCCTGAGCTTTTTCTAACCAGTATTGCACCTTTAATACCTGAATATACAATTTCAAGCTGTTGCATGCAGCTTTGTTTCCTTCTTAAAAGTACACACCATAAAATGTTCTCTCTCTTTAAACACAAAAGTTTACACTTTAATGTTACACAATTCTAGAGTATTATACCTCCTCTGGTTCATTACCAAATAACAAGTATGCAGTTACCAAAGTTACAGAAGGATTCCATTTATACAATGAATACATTTTGTTAAAAATATTCTATGTATATTTTTCCTCTCCATATGGACACCGTGTCTAGTCCCACTTTTCATTATGCTGCCGGCTGAGTACTGAGTACGGGTACTTTTTAAGTATTGAAGTGTATACAAGGCTCTCACTTTGTAACCTGTAGCATATAAATGCGACAAAGCATGTTAAAAAGTTTCCACGTTTAACAGCCAATGAAAATATCAAAATACTGAGGCAATGAAAAAGGGCATGTTAACAACATTGAGTGCCTTACCTGCAGGAGACACTGAAAACCATCACCACACCAGAGTAAAAAAGAGGGGAGGGGAGAATGCCCCTGTCCTGTCCCCAAGGGATCCAACCGACTGCTTCACAGTCAGTTGAAAAACCTGTGGGGAAAGCCACGACTTTTTTCTATGGCTCCAGGAGAGACTTCTCGTCCAGAAAGAGGGGATCCCTCTACTAGCAAAATTAGTAGAATTATCACTTCTGGAGTATTAAAATGAATGAACTTGAAATTGGTTTTGCAATTGGAAAATACTAAGAATTCTAGGTGATTGGAGGAGACGTGATGATAGTAATTTCAAGTGTCTATGTCTATTTTAAAACATCCATAAAGAAGTGAAACCTTTATAATGGAATGACATTCTCCAAATCAGTCTGATTTTACTTAATACCAAATTGTTCATCAATTTTGTATGTTGTCAAGTAACTGTTTCTTCCAATAAAGATTTCACCAGACTTTTAAGTTATGCAGAATATGCAGAACCATACTTTCAATCAGTTATCTTTCAATAGGATACAGATATGAGAACACAAAAATTAAAGATTAACTTCTTATCTAATTTTGAAGTCCGTGTCTATAAAAAGAAACCCTACCCAATTTTTTCTTGAACCAATGGTGGCACCAAATCCAATTTATACTCAATATATAACATTCTGCATAACTTTTTTTTACTAGTTTATATAGGGACAGAACACACACAGAACTAAACCTTCTGGATTACGTTAACCACCAACAGTATACCTCACCTTCATTAAAGTACAGACACCAGAAAGGGAAGAAGGGGTAGGACAAGGGAGGGGAGGGGCAGGCACAGATAGCAGGGCTATGTTATTGATCTCAACCAAGTTTTCTAAACCAGATTGTGCCATCAATCAAAATGGCCAAACCGATTTAGACTTTCCAAAATCTCCAATGGGGAGTGATCCTGTAACTATATACATTACTCTGCAAAAAGCTATTAGACTTTTCTGTGTACCAGGTGCACTTCAGGCCATAGTTCAGGGGTTACGGGACCAAGATCTTCATCATTACGTTCAACAATTCCAAGTATAAACAGAAGTTGGGGACAAACATTGTGGAAAACAGCTCCATTCCTTTTCTGCAGTATATATACACCAGGTATTTCAAGACAACCATTCAGAGGTAATTAGTTAAAAACCTAGGGGTGTTAGAAGGGTTGTGTGTGTTCCATCCCAAATCTATTACCCACAGAGGCTTTTGACCTCTGGAAACCATGAAGGGAACTGAAAGCTCTTGTTTCAAAACCATTCTTTGTTCTCCCCAACCCAACGAAGTAGACTGGCAGGGAAAAAAGCAAACTGCCACTTAATCTATGCCACAAAGATGACATTTCCATGTTTTAGAAGATGGCCTGGGCTCAACTGATTGTCCATGGAAATGCAGAAATAAATTTCTTATGTCTTTCAGTCCCTTCTTTCCATTGAAAATCCTATGGATGAAACAAAATTAGGTAAAAGGAGAAAAGGTTTGCTCTTACCCCATTCCACCGCGTCCTCCTCCCCGCCCACCTCTGCTCATGCCTCCACGATCAAATCCCCCTCTTCCCCTGCCCCGGTTATCAGGGCCACTCATGCTCCGGTTTTCTCCTGGTCCGGAAAATCCTCCAGACTCCTGCCCATAAACACCCATGCTACTGGGGTGGTCCTGTCGGAATGAACCTGAGGAAAGAGTCACATCTGTAAGCCATGGACCAGCATTTGAATCACTGCCTGTCGTACTTTCTCCTGGAATCACAGAATGCTCAATTGCAAGGCACTAACCAAGGCACCATCTTCTTTAAACCTAACAAAGCACCTCTAATCATGTAGGATCTTTTAACTTTAACCAAAACTGCAGGTTCATCAGAGCTGAGGTAACCTTACATAGTTAGCCTGGGAAAAAACCACCCAAATAAGAAAAAGCCCTCTGGTCAACAGTTTACAGGGTTTTGTATCCTACGATGCCTCCAAAAGCTGCTTCTTTAAACTACTCTTAAGAAACAAAAACTGCCCGGGACACCTGGGTGGCTCAGTTGGTTAAGCAGCTGCCTTCGGCTCAGGTCATGATCCCAGCATCCTGGGATCGAGTCCCACATCGGGCTCCTTGCTTAGCAAGGAGCCTGCTTCTCCCTCTGCCTCTGCCTCTGCCTGCCACTCTGTCTGCCTGTGCACACTCTCGCTGACAAATAAATCTTAAAAAAAAAAAAAAAAAAAAAAAGAAACAAAAACTGGAGGCAGGTTTCTTAGGGCTTTAGTATGTTGCTGAAGCTTGGGCTCGATCAAGAAGCACTACTCATCTCGTAGCCAGAATGAAACACGCCCATGGATGGAGTTTCATTAAAAAACAACTATCCACGTAAAACTTAAATTGTGAAAAATTAAATTGTGAAGACAGTTTTGAGGTTTTGGTTACTTCTTCATGTAAAACTAAGTGTTCTACGAGAAGAACCCTCCCCCCTTTTCTGCTTTATAGATATAAAAAAACCAAACCCAAAATACATTTACTTGACCATCAAAACTGCAGTTAAAAAAAAGAAAGAAAGAAAGAAAGAAAAAACCACACACAAAACTGCACTAGTCTTCAGAGCTATCTGTTCACGTCCTTTTAATGAGTTGGGGTGGGTAGGCCACAGGAATGCCAGCTTCACTCACTGTATGTAACATCTCAGAGAGCAAGGCTGGCATCTTAACATGTTTTCTCTGGTTAGTTACAAGCTCTCTTTCTTTCTTTGCAAGGCCTACTACCAATTAAATTGGAGAAAAGCACTCAGGTCTTTAATGGGACATGCAAGTGGCTAGCCAGGATGTTATGTCCTAAAGATGCCCTGGAGTCCAAAAGTAAACAACGGTAAAGACCATTTCCCCATGTTCAGAAACTCCAAACATAATCATTCTTATTTGGTTTTCTCTCTTAGCAACTCACTCTGCTGCCCGTAGCTGCTGCTCTGTTGGCTATATTGACTTGGAGCCTGGCTGTAGGATCCAGTTTGGGGGGGATAACTAGTGGGCGGCTGCTGCCCATAGCTGCTTTGTTGGCCATAGCTACTCTGCTGTCCATAGCTGCTCGGCTGCCCATAGGTGTTCTGCTGAGAGTAACTGCTCTGATCATAACTAGTCGGCTGTGTAGAGGAGTAGCTGAAAGAAAGAAAAAAGGGTTTTTAGGAAGGAGAGGGTCATTATTTCTTCAAGCCCCCTAAATATAAAAGATATTCATAGCACGTGACATAGAAACCCTTAAAAACACACTCTCTACAAATCAACAGTTTCAATTTAAAATAAGTGAATATTTTGGCATTCAGAACGAAGTTTTTAATGCAAAACAAGGAAAACTATTAAAAACGAATCTATACCATTATAACCCTTAAGAGTCTCCTCTTTTACCTCCCACCCTCTTAAAACCATAGTTTTCAAGTAATTTCAAGGCAAATTTGGGAATCTGGTGTTTCCTGCATTAAGGGAAGAATATGTGCACATGCACTCAGTGGAAAAGCCATGGAGGACCAAGTCTGCCTCCAACAATTCTTCAGTCACGACAGTGACTGTTCTGAAGGTACAGGCTGCCCGATGTGTGTGTGGCCACACAAATATGACAATCTTCTCCTGACATCTGTCCAAGTTTCAA
The DNA here is from genome assembly GCA_004024625.1 of Mellivora capensis. NCBI lineage: Eukaryota > Metazoa > Chordata > Mammalia > Carnivora > Mustelidae > Mellivora > Mellivora capensis. The sequence continues at coordinate 151,551 of PISX010002054.1, read as the reverse complement.
ATTGTTTTGCTATACATTGTATACAGTTTTAAACTTTCAGACATGCCTGATCATCTACGAAATCTTAAGAAAAGATGGATAAGGAAATTTCAGAATCAAGGCACTCTACAAGAGTATTAAGTGTTCATCTTTTGACATGATAAGCACATGGCAGGGAACTAATCAAGGGTACCTTCTTACGTAGAAATAAAGCTCGAAAGAACTGCTATTAAACTTTAGATGAACTATGGAAATGAAAATAAAGACACTGCATTTAAAAGCAGAACTAAACTAAGCTGCTATCCTATCTCCCAACATGGCTGTACGGACTCAACAGCTTCTCTTCACTGAGTGTAGTGTTTATTCAATGGGCCAGATCAACCACCCCCAGCAGCACAGGCACAGGTGGGCTCTGCGGAAGAACTGCTGTAAGCCCTGCCCACACTAAAGCATAAGCTGTATACTTACCGAGTCAGCTGTATTTTGTTCCCAAACCTGTTCACACCTGCCGCACTTTCATGTGTAAACCAATGACACTGAGTGCAAAAAAGGGAAGTGCTACCTCTAGCAAAACTAAGTTAACACTTTAGGAAACAATTCAGACAGTTCATTTGAAAATTTGCTTCTAATTAAATGTAAGTGAGAAAACTTGAAGTTCTTCCTCTACTTTACAAGAAACCCAAACGAGATTCTGTAGCTGTTAAGGGTGGTTAACTTAGGACAGAGAGTACAGAATAAATCAGATGTACAGAGTACAGATGAAAGGTCCTGGCCCAATTATTAAAAGACTTGTGCATGGGGGGTGACTAGGTGGCTCAGTGGGTTAAGCGTCTGCCTTTGGCTCAGGTCATGATCCCAGGGTCCTGGGATCGAGCCCTACACTGGGCTCCCTGCTCAGCAAGAAGCCTGCCCTCTCCCTCTCCCCCTGCTTGTGCTCTCTGTCGAAGAAATAAAATATTAAAAAAAGAGTTTGTGTGAATGGACCTCAAGTGAGGTTAAACATAAAATGATTAAAATGAAAGTTCTTTCTTTTCATGTCTTCCACTTTACCCATCCTAACTGCACCGGAGGTGGCTTCTATGGCTGGGTTTACCTGCTTTCATATACTTCTCATCCGTCTGAATTAACCAAAAGAGCGAAATTAAAAGGAAGAACGTAGATTGGTAAAAAATGTTTTTGTTTGTGTTTAGAGAAGGAGTTACTGACTGCCAACCTAAGACTGAGGTTTTAATGTAACAATCTGTGGTCAGGCTCATCACTGGGAGAGTCAGATAACCTATTTCACCTGAGGAAAAAGCAAGCTGGTCAATAGCCTGAAAAAACAAAAAGCAAAAAACTGTTACTCTACTAGCTCGCTGGCTGTGTGAACAAAGATACTGACCTGGTAGGAGGATAAGATGGTGGTGCCGTGACTGGCTGCATGGGGTAGCTCCCAGGTACCTGGGGATAACTGTAGTTACTCTGTCCATATCCTAGGCTGGGCTGGTTGTAACCCCCTGTGCTAGATTGAGGTTGACTAGTCTCAGCGGGTTTGTTACCATCCTGCGGTCTAAAAGGAGAAATAAAAAAGTAAGACTCTCCCCCCCTCAACCATAAAAGTGGGCGAGAACTCTATAACCTCTGGGCAACATGCACTGTTAGGACTGAGCTTGGGAGTAAATACAATCGTCAACTGAATTCCATCAAACCCAGTCTTGGTCCAACTGTATTTGCTGGAAGAGAACACTAAGAAAGGGGGAGAATTAATCACATCCACAGATGAGATACCAACATGTTCCACTCGTTCCACTGCTATCAAAGGCAGTTACAGTATTTTCTATTGCCAATTTCAGTGATCTGGGAGGGGAGGTGATTTGTTAGGGAAGAAAATGCTTTTTTTTCCAAAAGGGACTACTGTAGACAGACAAGAAATTTTGACAATAACGCAAAATGTCATGTTAAAGTAACATTTACATAAGTTCACATCATTTATAAATTTGGATTATTGAGTTTAAGTTTCTCATTTATTAAGAACAGACCTGTGCCACTTGAGGGGTCCACGGGGACAATGGGGGGAGGAAGTGGGGGGGGCAACCCCCCCAAAACGTGGGGGCCCAACCCCAGAACAATAAATGGCCCCTCATGCCAGCATGAAAAAAAAAAAAAAAAAAAGAACAGACCTGCAAATAATTTCCTAACTTGGACTTCCATAAATAAATCTAACCTCGCCTGAAAGTCTCCATAATGGAAATACCAGAATAGGGGAGGGAATCACCCCCTCCAGCCCCAGCTCCCAGCAATGCTTGGATGAATTGGGAAATATTAAATAAAAGCAGGCAAACCAGATAAGGATGTGGAAGTACTGGTTGCTCCAGAGCTGAAAAGGGTCACAGCCCCCTCTTTCCAGTGGAAAAGGGAGTAGCTGACACTGATCATGAGACAGTTTTGAAGCGGTAAGGATTGAAAATCAAGGAAAAAAAAGGAGCCCCCCCAAATAATTAAAAAACAAAAACAATTGATATGTAACTCCCCACTCCAACTATGGCTTGGATATACTGTTGCAATGGGTCATCAAATGGGACTTCAAACAGCTGGTAACATTCTGAAATGCCTAGGTCAACTGAAAGGGAACCCTACAGGAATCAGTTAGTCTAGCTACTGCACAGGATCTCTAGTAGATGTAAACTACTAAGTAGCTCTGATTACTCACTGTGCACTTTAGAAGTAATTTCATGAGTGTTTGCCAGAGCTAAGTTCTTACCTCTACAGTAGGCAAAAAGTCTAGGTTACAAGTTGATCTCTTGTTTATTCCCTAAAAAGTCTTCTTTCAAATCAGAATTCAATGTTCCTTCAAGACTGTATGCAGAAGCCACCTATATGCATTGCCTAAAGCAAAGACCTGAAATCTTCTGTTAAGTAATAATCAATGCTATTTACCTGCTCATTATTCATGGAGTATGAAACTGTTTGCCCAAATATTCACCCCAAAGCAAGGTACCCACTTAAGAATATATACTTGCCTACGATATTTAGATGACCAAGCCACTACATAATACAGAAAAAAAAAGTCAATTCTTTCCACCAAGACACAAGTGTATGACTTCCCACCTCCCCTGTACTGTGAATTGCCATGTTTTTCCCAAAGAGAAAGCTGTTATTCATTTACAAAGTCAATAAAACCAAAAGTACAATTCTATCACAGTTGTTCTGTTGTGAAGGAAAACACACACTCCATTTTTTTTCTGGGTTTGGTAAAGTAAATACAATAGTCTCCTCCTACCCTAAAAGGTCACTCTTCTGAAACTGGATGTCTAGAAACTAGACATCTGGCCAGTGACATTCCTCATCTTGGCCCCTGGATGGCACCATTTCTCTACTAAATGGAGAACAATGTGTCTGTGATGCGTCCTAAAGCATTACTGTGAGGACTATAAGCACACAGTGAACCTCTAAAGGTTAAGTATGTTAAGAGTGACCATTAAAAAGGAAAGAAGTCCTGGATTCTCTAATCGTGCATAATTGCTCTTTCCCGAAATAGGCTGATGTGCGCTAGTGTAGGAACTAGGGGAGTGTGGCCTTACCTTGCAGGTGCGGTCGCTGCCGGCTGCTGCCCATAGGCCGGGTAAGCAGGTTGAGTGCCATAAGCAGACTGAGCTGCATAGGAGGCCTGGGTGGTAGTGACCGTAGCAGTGGTGGTATCGTAAGCACCAGTGCCGTACCCCTGGACAGGCTGGCTGTATGCCTGGGGGGCAGCTGGAGTAGTATAACCTAGAACAAAGGAGAACGACATCAGATTTCTGGCTCCTCAGAGAGCTGCCTAGACACTAGTTAACAAAATTTGTAAACCACCTACTTTAAACCATCAAAATATTTAGCCCCTTTAAATACGTCCCCCTCCACTATGAGTAGCAACCAACCAATATTTAAAGCTTAAATTGTTTGAAAGTACCCAGTTTTCAACATAGCACTCTCTTCAGCTCTGAAATCATACCTAACAGAAAGGAGGAAACGGTATACTACAGAAACTGTTAGTACAGAAAACAAGGTTCCTGCTGCACCTCTGGATTCAACAGGAGAAAAGTCTGCTTTTGGGGATGCTATACTGGTCTTGCTAGCAGGTCTTCTAAACAATTTCAACTAGTTAGGTACCCCAAAAAACTCTCAAGCAGGAATAAAATGTCCCAGAAAGGAAAAAGCAATGACACATTGCTAAAACAGCTAAAAAATGATGATCCAGGTAATAGTTCTAGCATTAAAACCTGTAATTTGGAATTATTTTTCACTGAGTCCCAAGCATTCCGACATGGGCAGTTCATGTTTAATTAAAGGAAGCTGAAATCCCAGAGAACATGTGTTTAATTTTCCATGAGAGATGTCCAAGAACTACTTTTGTTCCAGGTAGCAACTAAAAAGATGCTTGCTACCAGCAGTAAATTTTGAGACGGCACTTGAATAAGATACTACAAATTACACTTGCTTAAGAATAACAAAGATAATCTTATCTGACCTTTCTGATAAATTATTTTAATTAAACTTAATACCCCCCAAATAAACCTTTAAAATGTAAATGTTTTTCACATGGTGAAACCATCTAAGATTCTAGGCTTGTCATCAAATTACCCACGCTCCATTCCTTTATTTACCCATCACAAGCAAAAAAGTCTTTTTCCTGTTTGGAAATACTGAAAGTAGACCCTAGAGCTAGCCATGCTGGTCCCCTAACCAGGTATCCCAAAGACCTGCTGCGTTCAGAGGTATGAAGCAAACCAAGATAGGTTGCTTCCTGCCTCTACCAGACCAGGCAGGGATGCAGACCCTTTCATCTGGAACTTGGGCTTGCTGTGTGACAAAAGTCACCCCCCGCCCCCCAATCTGCAGCTCCTAACCTGAGTTCTCATCCTGTGAGATATGTCATAACCTTTCCTGGTGCTGGGCTCTTCTGACTCCTTCTAATGGTCCCTAGTACAACAAACTAGCCATGCAATAAAAAATCTGGGTCTAGTTCTCAGCATTTACATACACCAAAAAGTAGTCTACATCTCACTAAAGTATAAGAGTTTCAGTACTTAGAGCAAATCTTGAATTAAGATCGCTCATTTTAGTTAAAATTTAGGGTCTTAAACTTCAGTTAGAAGTGTCCTCATTATACATACAAGTTACTAGTCAACAACAAACACCAACTTCTCTTTTTACATAAGTGTCACCTCCTGTAGCACACAGTGTAATGCTTTTTTTCTCCATTCCAAACATTTTAGGGAAATTCTGAAATTAATTATACACAAAGACAGTAATTTCCTTCTCAAAACTGCTAGGCTGAAATATGTAAGAAAGCATAACGCACAAAACAGAGAGCCTCAAGCAATGAAGTTTTTTGAGTTGGCAAGTCATCCATCTGTTTATTTAATTTATAAGTGCTTCGCAGGGGTTAAGCCTCTGCCTTGTCCTCGGCTCAGGTCATGGTCTCAGGGTCCTAGGAAAGATCCCTGCATCGGGCTCTCTGCTCGACAGGGAGCCTGCTTCCCCCGACATCTCTCTGCCTGCCTCTCTGCCTACTTGTGATCTGTCAAATGAATAAATAAAATCGTAAAAATAAATAAATAAATAAAAGTGCTTTGCGGAGTCCTAATGTCAACCATATAAAGCACTCATTTATTTAAATTTAACTGGAATCTAAGTCCACCTACCCCATTACTCCTACACAGATTTTTCCCCCTACATGATGACAAGACCATCTATAAGATTCACAAGGGCAATTAAAAACAACAGCAACAACAACAAAGACTGACCAGGAAATAACCAATATTATAAAACTATACAGTAACTGTTAGAGCCTTGGAATGCTAAAGATTACGGTAATAGACACTGGGTTAATTAATAATCTTTAATTAATCTCTAGTACCCACACAAACAGCCAGGCAAATGAGCAAAAATTAACAGAGCAAAATGATTTAATGACAATAAAAGAGACCAATGGCAAAAGACAACACATCTACTCTTTGCTGACGACTTTAAGGAAAAACATAGTAAACATTACACAAATCAACCAAAATTTTTGTTTAACTTGAACAGTAAAAACTAAAGTTTCTATTCTAACTAATGAAATGAGAATTTATATGGCCGCTTTCTCTTAAAGCCTAATTAAAAAAATTCTATTAGGAGAAAAGGGTTTTTTTCTACATTCTGCTCAATAATTATCCAATGACTTTTATGTGTAAAGACTGCATGAAGTAAGGAAGAATGTGTGCTTGAAGCCACTTACTGTGAGAGTCCTAACTTAGTTTGGTTCAGCCTCAGTTTGCCCATCCAGTTTAATTCCGGTCTCTACACTCCAAAGGTTGATGGAAGCATTAAGGGAGGTATGTATGGCTCTCCATAAACTATATAATCCATAAAACAGTCCTTATTAAGTGCTCATCAAAGCCACTGGTTTCTGTATCAGAATGTCCTACGTTTGTGTGCTCACAGTGGGACTTGTTCAATTAAGGACAATGAGAACACAGGACTCTAAGAACCTAGAAGACCCCTCTGTTTCCTATAAACGACTTTATCATATCCCTAGAAAATGACCTAGAAATGCCAAAGGCTTAATCTAAGCTGTATTATTTATCTTCAAATGATACTTATTTTTAAAAATGAGGGAAAGCTGGGGTGCCTTGGTGGCTCAGTCAGTTAAGTGTCTGCCTTTGGCTCAGGTCATGATCCCAGGGTCTGGGATCCAGCCCTACATCAAGTTCCCTGCTCAGCAGGGAGCCTGCTTCTCCCTCTCCCTCTGCCTGCCACTACCCACTGCTTGTGCATACTGTGTCAAAATAAAGAACCTTAAAAAAAAAATGAGTGAAGGTGGTCAAAAACTACAAACTTCTGGTTGCAAAATAATATTCAGGGATGTAACCTACAGCATGGTGATTATAATTAATAAACTGTATTGTGTATTTTAAAGTTGATAAGAGAATAGACCTTGGATGTTCTCACTTCAAGAAAAAAAGTTTGTTAACTGTGTGTGCCAATGGATGTTAACCAGATTTTCTGTGGTAATCATTTCAAAACATAAACAAATATGGGATCATTAGATTGTATACCTAAACCTATTACGTATCAATATAATCTATAAAGAATTAAAATAGCTTGAACATGTAAAGTTCAGTCTCACAATTTCAAAATTCTGTGCTAAAAATCCAAACTCTGTAGTTCTAGCTCCAGCTTTTCCTTTAGTTGCAGCTAACACCAGCAGAAGTGTAAATAGTTCCCATCCTATTTGAGATATACATTAGTTACACAGATTAGGAAATACTGCCTGGATTTGATAATCCAGGACACTGTCACTCAAGGATTTTCCCCGACTCTGAGATAAATTTACGTGTAACTTAGGGAATTGAAAACAGTTTGAAAATAAGAGTTTTTACGTTTTTAAGACTGTCGTATTCAATATTCCCTTCTAATAATAAAGACAAGAATGGGTGGATAGGAAGAAGGTAGGGTTTCTAAAATGTTACACAGCAGCACTAAACATAAAAATTCTTGTAAGTTTTTCACATACTCCACTCAATCCTAGTATTAGGATACAATTTATTCTAATTCTCAGAATAGTTTATCTTTTAGCTCCCTGGAATGCTGTTCTTTAACACCCACTATGAATTAAAATAACTCATTAACATTTAAAACAAAAAATAAAATGTATCTGGACAGGAAACCAACCAAGAGACAAACATTACATGCAGGGTGGCGGTCTGTTCCTCTAAATAAATCTACTCATGCAATCTATCCTTCAGGGAATAGCGGGGAATCAGCTGGGGAATAGTCATCTGAAATACCTTTGGGAAAGTGAACAACTATTATTAAGGCCTGACACAAAATAATGTAAAATAAAGCAAAACCTCTCCCAAGATCACAAAAAGAAAAAAACATGGATCTGTGAATGACACCTGAAGCAATTTCCCATTAGCACCTTGTTGTGTGTGATGTTAGAAAGTTTGAGGGTTAAACAGATGAAAACACCTAAAGGGTCAACATTACAAGGTTAGACAAGATGGAAAGCATTTCCCATGCAAGAATGAGCAGGATAGTCAAACCTGTACTGGTCCCTTCTACTGTGGAAAGCACAAAACAAAAAGTAGAGGGTACACTATCAGATGAAGCAAACAGATGTGAAAATCAGTTTGATTTTAAGCAGCTCACTTTAAGGCGGCTCATTCTTACCCAGTATTATACCATTAGCACAATCTTTTACACATTCTCCATTTTGTTATAAGATTATTTGATACACTGACTGAAATAGTTAAAAGAAAATTATCCCACCCACATTCTTTCAGAAATCCTTCAGAAGACTATAAGGGAAGGGGAGGGGAGGGAGATAGCTGCATCTAAGAATAAAGGATCCTCAGATGCCAAGGTATGGAAAAGAATATACACCTGAGGGCATACATAACAAGATTCTTAGCAAACACCCCAGTGGCTATGATCTAAAAGTCTCTCCAAGCAGGCCTTACCAGCAGGAGGCTGTCCATAAGAAGTTGCATAGGCGGTCTGCCCATAGGTAGCAGTGGTCTGAGCCTGGGTATAGCTGACATCAGTGGGCTGTCCATAGGTTCCATAACTTTGCTGCCCATATGCCTGCTCAAAGAAAATGGATGCAAGTTCATAAATAAACCTTGTTATTTTAGTTAAAAAAAAAAAAAAAAATCAATCGACTAATTTCTAAGTCTCTAAATTGGAAGAATCAAAGCCAGAACTGCTTTCTAGTAAATATTGTAAAAAACAGACAAGTGATCACAGTATCATGAATGCTTGCTTTCCCTTACCTAATCCACTTGTATTTTTATAAACTTAACTACAAAAAAGTTCCTGAGATAATGAGGCAAACTCTCAGTTAACTATACGGGAGATTAACAAGACACTCTCAAGGGATGGGCAATAACGGAACAGGTGTGTAATTGCCAGCACTTAACGTAGCACTGTTTTTAGCAACTGGAGACAAGTGTTAGAAAGACAAAATGAACCAAGAGAAAGAAAAGGAAAATAGGATTAAAATCTGTTAGTTTGAAAACCAGATTTTCAGCTTGACCTAAATATTTAAAAACTTATACCACTTCAAAGAAAATGAACCAGAATACTGCAAGTCTCCTTAAGGTTAACATATCAAAAAACTGTCATTTGGGGGCGCCTGGGTGGCTCAGTGGGCTAAGGCCTCTGCCTTCAGCTCAGGTCATGATCCCAGGGTCCTGGGATCGAGCCCCGCATCGGGCTCTCTGCTCAGTGGGGAGCCTGCTTCCTCCTCTCTGTCTCTACCTGCCTCTCTGCCTACTTGTCTGTCAAATAAATAAATAAATATCTTTAAAAACACACACACACACACACACACACACAAAAACTGTCCTTTGAATTTGGACATCAGTAATCTGGCAAGGAATGAGGTATTCTTCCAGTTATTAGCATGATCACATTCTAGATTTGAATGACCAGTTATGTAAGACCTGTCAGAGGCATCACACATCTGTCTGTCCTAGAATATTTCAATGGCAGTTATTAGTATCCATTTTATGTCACTGACCATTTCAGAATTCGAAGTGGTCTTGAGAACACTAGGATGCTAATTTCTAGAATCTGTTGGCCTAGGCTTTTAAACACAAACTCATGTACTGGAAAGGGCTCAGAAGCTCTGTAGCTAGGCAGCCATATAGAGCTGACCCTGTCATTTACTATGTGGCCACTGGCAAATGACCTCTCTTTGTGCTGTAATTTTTTCGTTTGCAAAATGTCCTAATAACATCTTCTTCTGCAGAACTACTATAAAACTAAATTTAATTAATTTAAACATAATACAATATGTAGAAGGACCAGCTAACTACTGAGCAGGGCACTTAACTTGAGAAATGATACTAGAAAGGTGTGGAGAGCTAGCAACTCCCAGTTTGGGGATGGTGTCATTTACAATGGCACTCCCACTGTCAAAGTATGAAACACCTGAGTACTTTAATGATTAAAAGCACATCATACATTCCTAGCACCTGATTTTTTTTTTAAAGTGAATATACAATTTATTTAACATTCAAACTTCATTAAGACATGTGCAATATGGCAATTTTACTGGGAGTTTAACCCTACCTAGGATATGATTGCTTGCTGGGGCTTAGCAACAGGGTCCAGTTCACACTTAGCACTAATTAAATACTTTATTGAATAAATACAATACCAAACAAATTGCATTCAAATGCTTTAAAAAAAAAAATCAATTTTAAAGGCCTTTCTATTCAGGCTAATGACAAACACAATAAAGGCAGATATGCTAGTTTAACATAATTAGCTGATTTTATACAGCACTTATATCTTTTAGTCCACAAGTATATTATTAAATGATAGAGAACATCTAATACAACCATTTCTACAGAACTAGGAAATAAATTTCTAAGAAAGAAAGATTTTACAGACCCCATCTTTTATACCCAACCCCAACAGTCTAACTCTAAAGAGGATAAAGCCAATGCCTCTCCTCACAAGAGCT
>PISX010002054.1:51110-140995 GCA_004024625.1 Mellivora capensis | reverse complement strand
ATCTCATCCCAGGAATTAAATAAGGTCAGCCACATTCATTGGCATTTCCTCCACTGTAGTATTGTAGAAAGTCTCAATGTCACGAAGAATCCTCTTGTCTTCTTCAGTAACAAAGTTTATAGCCACACCTTTTCTCCCAAATCCACCCCCTCTGCCAATTCTGTGAATATAGTTTTCACGATTGGTAGGTAGATCATAATTTATAACCAATGACACTTGTTGCACATCAATACCACGAGCCAACAAGTCAGTAGTGATCAAAACACGGCTTGACCCTGATCTGAATTCCCTCATGATAACATCTCTTTCCTTCTGGTCCATGTCACCATGCTGCAAATGAACAAACCTTAAATCAAGAATCACCAGTCAAATCAACTAGTTGATTTTTACTGACATGTATGAGACCAAGCATCCCTGGCTGCTACAGGGGTATAGCAGACAGGTATAGTTAAGAAACAACTTTATTTTGAGCAGGGGGAACGACAACACAGCACTTAACAGCTATATTGTAGTCTAAGTCCTGCTTTCTAGCACCTGATTTTTAAAAAAGAGCTGTACTAGCTGTTGTTTTAATGGATGACAGAAATACTTTGTTTTGGGACATAACCACATCCAAATATCTTAAAGATTACCTGGGTGGTCTGTGCATATCCTTGGGTAGGTTGGGCGGTGTATGCACTGTAGCTGTAAAAGAAATTAAATGCAAGAACTGAATACAGAGCATTAAGAGTCCATTAAAAAATCCTCTACAACTCCAGGAGGCTTGGTACTCTAAAAAAATTATAATCAATCACACCCAAAGTACTGTTACAAAAGACTGACTTACCCCTGCTGGGCTGCCGCTTGGCTGTATGTACTGTAATCTAGAGAAAACGAGAAGAGAAAATAATGTGAAGTCAGCAGAGACAAGGAGAAGGAAAAAATAGGGGGAGGAGGAATTCAGGTGGAGGAAGAGAAATTCTTTAAACTGTTCATAGAGAGGAAGTACAGGCCAACACAGATCCAAATAAGTTATCTTCTCCCTTAACACCAAAGCAAAATGAGTCTAAGCCAGTTAAACTCAGAAAGTTTGAAATATAGTGCCAGCTAATGAGGTCAAGATCAGCTGATTTGGCAGATACTTTAAAGGTTCCCATGACCACAACCCCTCCCTCCCTTAACTGCAGGCTGTCATTTCAAATATATGATCATCATCCTGAGACTAATAGAAAAGAAGATGAACCAACACAAACAGAAGTTTTACCTTCATATAAAAACGAGGCATGCCACAATATTACAGTGTTTAACAACAGACTGGTTACAATAGCAGCTGCGTCTCCCCAAAACCTAGTTTTTCTATCACTTCCTCACTAACCATAATTCCACAGCAGAGCTGTGACATGGAGGGGCAAAAGACATCATCTCAATTCAGTATTTCAAAGGCTTTCCTGACTGTATCAGGGCTAAATTTCTACAGTAAGTCAAAAGCTAGACACGATAAAAATCACAGCAGAGTTAAGACAGAATCCTGATAACTGCCAGAATAAGGAAGCATGTAATCTTTTTGGGAGTAAAATGGTTTTAGGTAACATCAACTTTTAAAAACTCACAATAATTTCAACTCAAGAAAAAAAAAAAAAGCCCACAACTTTGCTTTTCTTCGCTTCTCTCTACATAATCTTTCCTTTCTCTTTTCTTTTAAATTTTTTTTTAAATTTATTTGTCAGAGAGAGAGGGAGGAGAGAGAGCGAGCACAGGCAGACAGAGTGGTAGGCAGAGGCAGAGGGAGAAGCAGGCTCCCCGCCGAGCAAGGAGCCCGATGTGGGACTCGATCCCAGGACGCTGGGATCATGACCTGAACCAAAGGCAGCAGCTTAACCAAGTGAGCCACCCAGGCGTCCCGTCCTTTCTCTTTTCATATGAAATGTATAAACACATAAAAAGGGATGAAAAACTGGTCCACTGAGGGGTCTATAAAAGTAGTGAAAACAAATAGAAAATAAAATGATTAAGAAGTTTTCACAGCACTTCCTAACTAAATACATATTTTAAGTAAGTATTTTTAAAAAGATTTTATTTATTTGACAGAGATCACAAGTAGGCAGAGGCAGGCAGAGAGAGGAGGAAGTAGGCTCCTGCTGAGCAGAGAGCCCGATGGGCTCGATCCCAGAACCCTGGGATCATGACCTGAGCTGAGGGCAGAGGCTTTAACCCACTGAGCCACCCAGGCGCCCATTTAAATAAGTATTTTTAAAAGTTCTGCCCAATGCTTTGCTCTCCACAAGAAATACATATCTTATTCCATGCTAGAGAAGAGTACTGCTATTAGTACTGAACAAAAGGGTCCTTTCTTTTCCAATCAGAAAGGAGTCCCTCATTTGAAAGCAACAATGGACGTCTCAGCTCTTCACGGAGAAGTTCCTACCCCCACACTATCCAAAGCCTGCCTCACAGTCCACCTGACCTGAGAACATTGTGGTGAATCCATCTTTCAAAGTAGGATCACCTTTCTACCTACCTCTTTACCTTAACTACTTTACTTCCTCTGTACATCCTTAACTCAGAACCCTGATTCATCAACATCAAATCAACTGTCTAAAGGTTTTGTGTAATAAACACATTGATTCAAGACAATCTTACGACATTTTAAGGTTAAACTGGAAGGCATTTTCAATAGCACTACAACTCATGCTTTCTATGTAGCACATAAAAAATAAATGCAAATCACTTCTTCCATATGGCATTTACAAAACAAATGATGCATCAAAAACAAAATATTTCGGGGCGCCTGGGTGGCTCAGTGGGTTAAAGCCTCTGCCTTCGGCTTGGGTCATGATCTCAGGGTCCTGGGATCGAGCCCCGCATCGGGCTCTCTGCTCAGCGGGGAGCCTGCTTCCCTTCCTCTCTGCCTACTTGTGATCTCTCTCTCTGTCAAATAAATAAATAAATAAATAAATAAATAAATCTTAAAAAATATTTTAACCTACGTTTTGCTGAGGTGTCTCATGTGAGAAATGATTCTAAATTGCTGACATGGCAAGAGGACTTTTACACGAGAACAGTTATGTAAAACAGAAAACTGGCAAAGCTGATATGGAACAACGAATGATCTCAGATCAGTGAGAAACCAACCCATTTAGTCCCATGGTGGGCTTAAAGGAGGGAGCAAACTTGTTTCCTGAAAACTTACATTATCTACCTACGATATCTACCTCATATCTAACTCATAAATGTATGGAGTCAAAAATGTTCGTGACTCAACGGTCAGATTTTTTAGTAGTCATGCTTTGTTTTTAACCCCTAACTGTGCAGCTGAAGACTTCACTAAAAATACAGGACAGATGGAGAAGCAAGGGCTGTAATCCAAGGGGCCTCTAAAATACTAGCAACATTCTCTTCTTGATGGTGACTTGGGAGTTCGCATTGTAATTCTTTGTTAGACTGGACAAATACTCTACTCTCCTATACGTAACATACACGAGAAGAAAAACCATCTATCTTGACCTAAAATAGTGGCTTTTAGATGCTTTAAAAACAGTAGAGATTTAGAGCTTCAAGCTACCTAGGGAGTTAAAGTCAGTATGGGGCAATTTGTGGAAACCAAAAGCTTTGCTGTAAGGTCAAGAGGTTAAGGGCTCAAAAAGCTCTTAAAAAGATCTAGCCTCATGCCATCATTTTGAAGGAAAGGAAACCAAAGTCCAGATAAGTATAAGCCTCCAGCTGGCATCCTACTGTGTGTCTATGTAAAACACAATTATAATTCTACTATAATATATGGAGGTTTCCAATAAACAATTTGAGCAAAGTGAACCAAGAAACTGGCATGTCCAGCCACGCAAAAATTTCACTGTACACATTTTGACTCCCCATGCTTCAACAGGAAAGGAGAGCTAACACTCCTCCCCCTTACAAAAATTCAAACACTGCAAGGAAGAGGAAGGTGGGAAAAGGCTCTGTGGAAAACACTTCCCACCAGGATGTGTCTTGGATTGTGGTATTTCAGAGTCCTCTCTTCTAGGGGCATTCTAAACCCTAGCACTAACAGCCAGCATTTACCTGCCTGATTTACTGATCACACAGCTCAGGCAGCCTTAAATTGTCTTTAAGTTGCTGGATTCTCGACCCGTTTCAAATCAAATCTCTGAAGGACCCAGAGCTTTTCTGTCTTCCCTCGACTTCTCCCAATGCTTCGAACTCCTGGTAGGTTGCCTAAGAATATCCCCAGAGCTCCCACCCCCCCCAAAAGCCCCACCCTACCGATAACCGCAGGTTAGTGCACAAACAGGCTGCGAACTACAAGTGATGTCTATGCTACAAGGTTAAACAACTCGCGTAAACGAGACCACCCTAATTATCACATTTGAGCTCCCTTCTGCGGCCTTCTTTCAAAGTACAGCATGCGTCTCCTTCCTGTCTCTCCTATCAGTCCACGAAATAAACAAGCCTGCCGGCTTAACCTAGGAGAATAAACTTGCTAGACGATTTTAAACATAACTCAAATGCCGACTCGGGCCTTTTGTTTCTCCTAGGTCAAAGAGGCCAGAATTTTCTCGCGGTAGGTATTTGGGCCTCGCTATCCGGGCTGGTCTTATTATAAAACGGATCTCCCTCGGCGTTTGCTGAAAAATGGCCCTGGGAAGCACTTAATTGCGTTTTGGTGAAGAAAGGAGGTGGGATTAATAAGAGTAATAACGAAGAAGCCGGAGGGGGGGGGGTGCACCGATTGGAGAAGCACATTCCGCCCAAAACCCAGTCAGGCAGAAGTTCGGTTTTGGGCTGGAACCCGCCGAGAGGGCAGCTTGGCCGCACCGGACGCCCCAGCCGACCAGGCCCATTACGGGGCGCCCGCTCATAGGTCGGCACCCCTCGGCTCACAAACCCGCGATGCCTTTTTTATTTGCTTTTCTCCCCGGTTTCTCCACCAAACAGTAGCCCTCCGGCTTGAGCCGCCTCCCTGGAAATGGGGGTGGGGGTGGGGGTAAGAGAAGGGGCGTTGCTGCGGCTTCTCCAGCAGCCATCGACCCCCCCCACCTCCGGTTTACGGGTGTCGGGCTCTAGGCCTTGCCGAGCCCTCCCCCAACCCCCACGCGGGACCCGGGAGGCCGCAGGCCCCGCCCACGTGGCGGGTGCCCGGTTTCGCGGGGCCGGACGGCTGCCACACAATGGAGACCACGGCAGGCTCCGCGCGCCCCCGCCGCCGCATGCACCTCGCGCGCCGGGGGCGCCGGAAGGTTCCAGAACCGGCCTTCCCGGTGGGGGGAGGGGAGAAGAACGCGGGCCCTCGAGCTCGTCGGGCCGCGGCGGGTACCTCACACCCTTCTCGGCAGCTCCATTCAGTCGTCCCAACCACCCCTAGAGACGAGCGGCCCCTGATTTGGGTCTCCCGGCTGTCGCCGGCGCGGCAGCGGTCCCACCACACTCACCCGTGGACGCCATTTTCTCTCCTTCCTTCTCGTTCTCTCAACGTCCGTCTCCCTCTCGCTTTCCCTCTAGGCGCCGCACTGCGCAGGCGCGAAACCCGCAACCTCGGGCGCTACCACCGGGGCAGGCCACGGGGGTGAGGGAAGGAGGGATGAACCACAGCTTTCTTGTCCTTCCCGCCCGCAGCTCTTGTCCTAATGCTCTCTCTAGAGCGCTGGACGTGACGTGCGGACCAAAATAGCACCAAAGGGTCCGGAGCGGCGGGTGAGCGGGTATTGATTTCAAGCCAGGGAGATTCTCCGTACAAAGCTAAGCTCTTCGGAATGGTTTCGTCCGCTGGCTCTAGGGACCGTCTCTGAAGAGTCTGCCTTGAAGGGACACGGAGGCCGGCGGGATGGCTGGGGGAAGGGACCCGGGCCTAGAACAACTGCTGACTAATCGGCGGGCGGCGGGGGGCGGGCGGCGAGGAAGGGGGTATGGGTGGGGTGGCGCGCCGGCTCGGCCGGGGTCACGCGCCCGAGTGCAGGCAGAATGGGGTCCGGGCTTTCCGGCCTCGCCGGGAAGCTGGAGTCCCGACTCCCAGCCAGGGGTCCAACATGGCATTCCGGGGGTGGGGGGCACGCTCTGCAGTGAGTACCCCGGACACGTGGCCTGGGCCGGAGGGGGAGGGGGCTGAGGCGGGTGGGGTAGATGGGAGGCCCCTAACGTAGCTCCGGATCCCGAGAGCCCCTCCCCCCCCCATTAACGGTCAAGGTTGAGAAGGCCCTTAAATCTTAATCCCCCATCCAATACCCTTGTTTTTACAGAAGGAGAAACTGAGGCCCAAGGAATTGGGGTACTTTTTCTAAAGACATAAAGCTGAGTTCGACCTGTACCGTGGGATCCCCACTCTCCCTCGGAAGAATCTACCCCATCCTTGTCTTCTCATTCTGTTCTCTGAGCTTCCCAGTAAGGTAGGCGGGCCTGATGGTGCACAGCCCCATTTTATTGATGAGGAGACTGAGGCCCAGAGGGTTCCAATTCCAGTTCTGTTTGTCCATGGGCAAATCCTTCAGCTTTGGAAAGTGCCTATGGGCGGGCGGTTTTGAGGGTGCAAGAGGAGGCTTTCAGTGGGTATCTTGGCTTTGGGCATGGCTGGCACCTATCTGCCTTCCTGGACACAATCTAGTCTCCCCAGGCAGGTGCCCAGGCCCAAGCAAGGGCAGGGCTCACCCAAATCTTTCAGCGGGACCTGGAGCCAAGCTAGAGTCTCTCTTTCAGTGAACACATACAGAGAATTTGGGGATGAGTAAGAGGAGGGCACTCGCACCTGCCATCTGCCTAGACTACCTGCCCTGGAAGAAAGACAGGCTGTGCTTACTAGATAGGATAACATACACAAAGCAAGAGATGGGGCATTTGAACTGGGCTTCAGGGGGTGAGTAGGAGCTTGCCTATTGGAGAGATGGACGGAGGGACATTGCAGGCCGAGGAGCATTCTACATTTTTCCAGCGGGAAACTGACAGGTGGGTTTTGATGCTGAGGTTGCCCATGGCAAGGGAGCAGATGAAAAGTCTTGTCTCTCTGAGAGCCTGCCTCTTGCATCATGAAATCTGGTCACTGGGAGTCTTGACACAGGCCTGGTCACGGCTGAGGGGGTTTCAGCAAGTCCTGTGCCCTGTGGGCCAGAGCTTGACCCAGCTAGCCTGGAGCAGCTGCTTCCATGTTGAGGCGTCCCCTGGTAGGGCTATCTGGTGGCTCCTCTGCCTCCCACAGTTAGTGGGATGGCTACAGTTTATTGAACAGGAGCTGTGGGCTGGGCTCTGCCATAGTCCATTCCTTTTTCTCATGCTATGGGGAGAGGATTTTCTTAATCCCCATTTTATAGATGAGGAAGGAGAGGCTCAGAGGGTGGAAAACTTGTCCAGGGATGCACAGCAGGAAGAAGTGGAGGGGATATTGGAACCTTCCTGCGAAAGGGGGGGCTAGGGCCAGAGGGGTTGTGTTCAGAGCTAGAGGAAGGGGATGACTCTGTCCAGTGTCGCTTTGTATGCCTTCAGAGTATAGGATTCCTGCCCCCTTCCAGCCCTTCTGCCTCACTCCCTTCGTAATCTGCCTGGCCGTTGGCTGGCCTCACCCCCTCCATCAGGGGCAGCGGAGCCCACCTAGAGCTCTAAGGCTGGGAGGAGAGAGGAAGGTGGCTGGTCTCCAGCCCAAGGGAAGAGAGAGGCAGAGGAAAGCTGGAGATTTGCTGAGTTTGCCCTGGGGTGTTGTACCCCTCCTTCTGGGAGTCCGGAGCCCTAGTTCATCTTCGCTGGCCTTGCGCCTCCCACCCCAGGCTTTTCTTCAGCCCCCTTTTTGGTTTGGCCTCTCCCATCCTCACACGCACAGGCAGCCGGGATGGCAAGATGGCGAGGCTAAGCACGTGGTTAGGATCTGAGCTCCTCTATGGTCGAGTTGCTGGGCCTGCCTCTCCAGCTTGAGTTTCTATTGTAAAATGGGGCCATTAGGAGGGTAGTTGAAAGGAGTTGGTTAAAAATTGCAGTAATAACTGTGTTATTTTCCTTCACCCCTAGCACACAGCCTCAAGACCACCCTTGACACCGTCAGCCGCGTTATGCGTGCCCAAGGTCCCCTCAGTCTACCATCTCCGGCGCTGCCTCTTGCGTCCTCCATCCTGATGCTGGTGCTGGGCAGTCTGTGGCTGGTGGGGGCTGGGCCCAGCCTTGCCCTGGCCCCCGAGCTGCTGCTGGACCCTTGGCAGGGTGAGGGCTGGCCCCTTGGGCCTTTGAGGAGGCAGGAGACTTGCTCTAGGGCCCGAGACCAGCTCTCAGGAGCACCATGGGTCCTGCACCTGTCAAGCAGGAATAGGATCCAGGGCCTGGGGGAAGCTTGGCCCTGGACAGGAGCGTGCCCAGCTCATCTGGAGCCCGGAAGGGAGGGCGGAGCACCCAGGCAGAGGGGCCAGTGAGGGGTGGGAGCGTGTAAGTAGGAATTCTTTTCAGACAGCTTCCCTTCTTGGTGGCTTTCCCTTAATCTAAGAACTCAGGCTTTCAGCTTAGTATGAGAATGTTGAGGAGGTCCTGGGAGTTTAAGGAGTAACCCCAGCTGCGTGGTCGTTTCCTAGCAGGCATTAAGTGACTTGCCCACAGTTGGGCTGCTCTTGAGAAGACTGAGTGGTGGGCTCGACCTGCTCTGGTTAACACAGCAGGGGAGCAGCCACAGCCTGTGGAAGCCCTCGATCCCCTTCATGAGTGAAGTGCCGGCAGTGGGCAGACAGTGGCTCCCGGGGTGAGGAGGCTGGCCGTGTGATCACCACACTGGGCCAGCACTGGGGGTTAGGGCCGCTGACCTGCACGTAAGCTCCTTCTCTCTCCCAGCACACCGGCTGCTGACCCATGCCTTGGGCCACACGGCCCTACCTGGCCTGCTCCTGAGCCTGCTGCTCCTGCCCACTCTGGGCTGGTGGCAGGAGTGTCACCTGGGAACTCTGCGGTTCCTGCATGCCTCTGCCCTGCTCGCCCTGGCTGCTGGACTCATGGGGGTACTGCTGGCGGGCCTTGGGGTATCCAGTGCAGCTGGCGGCTGCGGCTACATGCCCGTCCACCTGGCCATGCTGGCAGGGCAGGGTCACCACCCTTGCCAGCCCCAGGGGGTCCTGCCACCGTGGCTCCTGCCATGGCTGTTGCTGGCCTTGACACCACTGTTCAGCTCTGAGCCGCCCTTCCTACAGCTCTTCTGCGGCCTTCTTGCTGGCCTGGCCTGTATCCTTTGCCAGGGCTCAGGGCCCGTGTGGACATGTGGGTTCTGCGGCTGGGCCCTCCCACCCCCCAGGATACCTGGGAGGGAAATGGTGCAAGAGGGTCAGGCCCAACGATGCCGGATAGTGCGCGTGGACACATTCTTAGAGCATCCCCGGGTTCTCTAGCCAGGCTCCGGGGTGGGGGCGGGGGGCGGCCTCAGGGCCAATGGCCAGGGGGAGGTGCCAACTGCCAACTACCATTTAAAGGGGGGCCCAGGAGGGCCGAGGTGACCCAAGTAGGCACCCAGCCTGGCTCTCCCCAGTGAGGGAGGCATCTGAGTTACGATGTGACGATGTGATGTACGGGATGAGGGGTTCAGGGGAAGAGAAATGAAAAAGCGAGCCGGCTGGGCAGGAAGTGTGAGGCCAGGGTGGGAGTGAGCCTGGGGGTCAGCGCTGACATGGGGAACACCTGTGCCTGGTGGTGCATTAAATACAGACTTTTGCTCCAAAGATGCTTGATGCGTCTTGGGGGAAACGGTGCCTTTGCAGAGAAGAGTGGGCACAGGCCGACATCCCCCTGAGTTTTTTTAAAGGCCTGGGGACACCAGGTGCCCGGCCTGGCAGAATCCTGGCATCAGGAGTATGTCGCCATGGTTGAGGGCTACGGGGGAGTGTCAGTGGGCCCCAGGGTGGGCCTGGAGTCAGACCTGAGCAGTCTCATGGGGCTCTGGGAACAGAGCAGGCGGTGGGGGCGGGGGACGGGGGAGACACACCTGGCTCCACCTCTTACTGGCTGAGTAGCTTCTGGCAGGTTCCTTTCCCCAGGGCCTCCTCTTTTCCCCAAGCGCTGATTAGGGTGAGGAGACATTGAGGAGACATCCCTTGCCAGGCCGCAGTGAGGAGAGACTGGGGAATGGCTGGCGCACACAGCCCGGGCCCTGGCATGCAGTGTGGGCTCCCCCGCAACCCCCGCCCCGGCTGGCTTGGGTTCTCCTTGACTAGCCGCCCTGCCCTGGGCAGACAGATGCAGCAGGGGCCTTCCGGTGGCTGGAGCTGTCAGAGCGGCGGCTGCAAGCACTGCAGGAGGGCGTCTTGTGCAGGGCACTGGCCAGGGGCTGGCCACTCCGACTCCTTCCTACCCCAGGCATCCTGGCTGAGCTGCCGCTCACCCATCCTGCCGGAGCGAGGTGAGCACAGTGCCGAAGACACGGGCCCCTCTCGTGGCAGCTGTGGCAGGGACTGGCAGTCAGGCCCTCTTCTGCTTCTGCCCCTCCAGGCCTCCCATCCCCGGACCTCCTTACATGGCCTCCCCTAGCCTCTGGGCCCTCAGTGAAGGCTCAGCCCTGTTCCCACCAGGCCTGGGGCCTGTGCAGCCAGCCTGGGAGGGCTCCTCAGAGGTGGGCCTGGCTTGGGCTGGGCCCAGCTTCCCCCCAGGGACCCCACTGTGGGCAGCCCTGGATGAGCAGCTGCTGCAGGAGGGGATCGAGGCCTCACTCCTCGAGGGGCCTCGTCCCGAGAGCCCACTCCGGCTGCCCAAGTCGTCCGTCTCCTCTCTGCGGTAAGGCGGAGGGGGGCTGTTGGGGTGGGGGGTCTCCTGGTGCAGGGGCTGGAGGTGGCCCTGACACCCCCTCCCTGTCCCTCTCCCCACCTCCCCATCCCCCAGGCTGCAGCAGCTGGAGCGCATGGGCTTCCCCACAGAACAGGCAGCGGTGGCTCTGGCAGCCACAGGCCGAGTGGAGGGTGCCGTGTCGCTGCTGGTTGGGGGGGAGGTGGGCACCGAGGCCCTGGTGACTCAGGGGAGGGGCGGGCCCGCTCACCCTGAGGGTCCTGGTCCTCCCTAGCCCATGCAGGCCCTTGGGTGACAAGAGGCTTGGCCTGTTGGTGGGTAGCCTGAGCCCAGCCCTGTCTGCCAAGAGTTGCAGTGTGGTTCGGGAGAGGCCCCTCTGGCTCCCCACCCCGGTACTGTTTAGAATAAAAACCAGTTCATTTTTCAAGCTGGACCTCTGTGGATGCAGCCATTGTGTCGGACTCTTCTGTGTTGGCAGCAGGGGGGATGAATGAATGAACAAGCAGTGAAGGAAGGACCCATCACAGGAGAACAGCTCCTTGAGGTGTGGAGACGCACCGGCCCCCCTGCCTGCTCGGCCCCCCACATTGCGTGTGGGCAGGAATGGCCGCCGAGAAGAGGGAAGGGGCTCCCGGCCCGGCCCAGCTGCTCCCTGTCTAAGCACACACTGAGACCAGGCCAGTGGAATATCAGACTGGGGGCCTTTATTGGCTGGACACCTCTACCTCCAGGGGGCCCCTCCCTCTCCATGCCTCAGCCCCCACCTGGGACATGGGAGGGGCTGGGGGCTCATGGGGCAGGGCCTATACAAGGAATCTCCAGCGTCCTGCCAGCTGAGCTCAGGGTAGGGACCCAGCACCAGAAATCAAGGAGAGGAGGGGTACGGTGGGCTCCCCGAGGTTTGGCTGGGGAGGAGGGGGTGACAAGCTCTGCATGTGCCAAGGGCCCAGGAGAACTCCAGCTCCCAGCTCTCTTCAGCCCCTCCAGGCCCAGATGCCTGGGCAGCTGATGAGAAGACAGAAGCCTCGAACCAGCTACCTCTTCCTGTTCTACTTCCTGGAGGGGGACAGAGGCCCAGGGCCCTGAGTGAGGCCTCACCTCTCGCCTGGGTTGCCCCTCCTTCTCAGGCGTTGCCTGTCCCTTCTCAGCTTCATATTAGGTTTGCACAGGGAGCCGGGGAGTTGGGACCAAGACTTGCCCATCCCGAAGGCCTAGGTGGCAGAAGGGACCCTGAGGACATGAATAAATATGGCTGGGCGGTCCCTGGAGGCAGTTGGCCAAATCCAAGCTGGGAAGGCAAGCCTGGCCTGGTCTGCCCCTAGGGCCGCCCCCGCCCTCAGCCTCTCTCGTTGCGGCTCCTGGGGGCCACGATCCGGTAGTTGGCTGCGAGTGCTCCCCTCTTGCCCCGCAGGAGGCTGGGGGTGCCTGTGCTGGCAGGGCCTGCCCCCGACCCCTCTGGTTCTGCCGGAGGGAAGAAGAGAGGCAGGGTTAGTGAGGTCTGTGTGAGGTGCCCCTCTCCCTTCAGCCCTCTGGGGGCTGGAGCGCTGGGTACTCCGCCAGGCACACTCTGCCCTGGCGTCTGGGAGGCGGAGCTGTGAGAAAGAAGGATGTTTGCAAACTGTTTAGTGCTTCCCCCTCCCCCGGAATTATCAGCTCCCCACCCAATGAGAGCACTCGGGGCCTCTGATTTTCTCTGTCAAGTGAGAATCAATCAACCTGTCGTGTTTCTGATAATGCTTAGCACGGAGTGAATGCTCCATAAAAGTATAGTTCTTTCCCACACTTTGGGATAGAGGTGTGCCCTGAATCGTCCCCGTTTCATAGCTGGGTAAGCTAAGGTCAGGGAAGACTTGCTCTCCCCCTCTCCTGGGGTTAGGCCACCTGTGGTGCGGAAGAGTTTAGGAAGGCCAGGCTCTGGCACTGACCTACTGTACAGCTTTGGGTAAGTCTAATCTCTGCCATGGTCTCAGTTGTCTCATCTCTAAAACCAGGAGGGATAGTTCCAGGTGTACTGTGAGGTCCTGGCCAACTCCAGTAATTATGGAAGTCAGTTCTAATTTGGCTATGGTGAAATAGGCCCTGACCTGGAAATGAGCTGTCCCACAAGAGTGAAACTGAAAAACGGGCATTCTTGCCACCTGGAAAGTTCCTACTCATCCTTCAACACCCAAGCAAGGCCTACCTCCTCCAACAAGTCTTCTGCTACTAACACTTCGGTCCCTCTCTACGTTAAGTGGATCAGGTAGATCAGGGTGGGCCATATTTCCAGGGGAGATGAACCCTCGAGCAGAGCCCCAGGATGGGGGACTTGGCTGAGCCTCCAAAGTCCTATTCAAAGGGACAGACACTTGGATTCTGGTGAGGACCAGCTTTCCACTGGGGCACTGCCAGGGGCCGTGCCCTCATAATCCTAGCTGTTTAGCTCTCTGACGCTGTGTGCCCCAGCCACCCATACACCTCTAGGCTGAAGTCTGGGCCCCCTGGGACAAACAGGTGTGTGTGGTCATAGCCAAAGGTATTTCATCCCCTAAACCAGGAAGCATAGGAGGAGAGTAGCACGGAGCTCAGGCTCCAACAATCAGCTAGGGCCAAACCCTGGTCCCACCATGTACCAATGATGTGGTCTTGGGCAAGTCACGAGAATCTCTGAGCCTCGTATGGAACGTGGGGACAATACCGGGTCATACCCTTTTAAGTGTCTAAGGTGACCAGGAGTGGAAATTGGTTTTCACAGTAAATGCTGGATGATTAATGGTCACTAGTTTTTGACCCAGTTTTTGACCCAGGTCTCCTGCAGGCCTGGTCACTATGATTTGGTCATGAGATGTATTCTGACACAATCAAGTTCAGGGCTCTAGGTTTCCCTGGGGCCCCAACTCAGAGAGCCTGGCAGAGCAGAGTATCCGTGAACTTCTGTTGATGGAGCAAAAAGAGCCAGTGCTTTAAAGGACAGATCTATGGTGGATCTGTGGCCTCACCACTGCTATTGCTATGACTCTTGAAATCACGTGAGCTCTCTGCGCTTGTTTCTTCATCTGTGAAATGGACGTGGTATCACCCACCTAGCAAGCTTGTTAAGAGGGCTGGATTTAAATCCCCCAGGCCAGTGGGCTGGATGTGTGACGGCTGTTACTGCCTCATTATTGATTATAACCTAAACATGAGCCCAATCTGGAACTTTAGTTAGCGCCTGATGTGTACGATGGACAATGGGGAAAGTTCTTTCTTCCCTGCTCCCTTCCCCCCCCTCACCTCCCCTTCCAGGTCAAGACTCAAGCTGGCTTGTGGGGTCACTCTCCCAGGCTGATGGCCACAGTGAGTGGGCGTGGCCGTCTCAGGTGACCAGCACTCCCTCCCTGGGCTGCTGGATAGAGGCGACTAAAGAGAGGATGGGCTACGGGTCCAAGGCTACAGTCCCTTCTGGCTCCTCTCCCAGTCCTGAGAGGAGGTGGGGGACATCTGAAAAAGCCTGGGATTTGGTCCTTGGGCCCCGATCTACGAGAGGGGGAGGAGGTCTGGGAGGTGGTCACTGATGTTTTGGAAAAGATAGAAAACGCCCCGTGGCAAGGTGGGAGGAGTTTGGGAAGCAGACCCCAAACCCCTTCCAGCCTCCAGGGCTTTGTCCACATAGGACTCTCTGTCGGGGCTGCCCTATCTTCCGCTCACACACTCTTAAGGATCTTCTGTGACCCAGTTCAAGGGTCCTGTCTGCTGGGAAGACATCTCCATGCCACAGCTGGAGGCAATGGCCACTCACTCACATCCTCTGGTGCTCCTGTCGCCCATGGCCCTCATCTCTAGACCCTGAGGATTCCCCTTCACTTGATGGGCCCAGAGTGTCCCCCCTGACCTGGCACTCCTCAGCAGGTGTGCCCTACAGTTTTGCTGAATGAAGGCGGCTTGGCTATCATCCTTGCCCTCCTTCCTGCTTGGGGACTCAGTTTTCTCATCTGTAAAATAGATGCGAAGTTGGACATGATGTCCCAGGCCTTTGTACGCTGATGTACTAGGATTGGGCTGTGAGATGGGGTGGCTGGAGGTGGGAGGAAGGCGTCTGTGGGGGCCTCTTAGCAAGTAGGTGAGGACCGGAGCTCAGCCCTGAGGGCGGACAATCTCTGCTCCTCTCCACGACCATCCACGAGCTCCGGTTTAATGGCGTTTAATGGCGAGAGCCTTAGCCCCACTGTGAAAAGCCAGGCACAGGGAGGTGTGCTGCGCACTTGGTGTCTTACCTCCTTCTGTGCCTTCTACCTCCCTTCAAAAGCCTTCTCAAACTTCCCTTCAAAAGCCTCCTCAAACTGGGGCCTGCCAGATTCTCTAGCCTCAGCTGTCACTCCCTAGCAACCTCACAGAACAGCCTAGCCTCTTGGCTTTGGCTCGTGCTGTTCCTCTGCCTGTTTACCAATGATCACGCTTGCCCTTCAGATTCATTTAGAGGATACCTCCTCCAGGAAGCCCTCTCTGACATGCCCTCCCCCACACACCCCAGCCCGGGGCCGGGGCTCTTCTGTGCTCTCAGCACTCACTCCACACCGTGCTGTTCCTCAGCCTGGGTTTAACAGTTCCAGGGTGACCCCTGTGCCCCTGCACCCTACACTCCCTGAGAACAGGAACAGGTCTGTCTGATCTGGGAACCTGTGCCAGCAAGGTGTCAGGCACCGTCTGTCTGTCTGGAAGGACTAGAGAAGGAGTGTCTGCTGGCCTGGGGCCACCAGTAGGAGGTGCCTTCTGTGTCCCTGGGCCTTTCCTGGAAGGGGCCACCCCTACCTGCCCACCCTGCCGTTACCTGGCCAGATGATGGCTTCCAGCAGGGTGACTCGTCTGGCCAGGAGCTCCAGCTGAGCCTGCTGCTGCAGGAAGCTCTGTAAGCTAGGAGCCTGATGGGAGATCAAGAAGAGCGACGGTGCGAGTCCGGCCTCCGAGGGCTGGGCCGGGGAGCCGAGGGGGGCGGTGTAGGGGACAGGCACCGGCTGGCTTCGAGGCAGGAGCCCGGGTGTGAGTCTCTATTGAGACCTCCGTCTCTCCTTGTGAGTGGGGATGGGGCTCCTCAAGTGAGCAGATGGGTGGCAACATTGGTGGGTAAGGGCCTGGGGTGGGGGTCTGGCTATTTCTGACCCCTAAAGGGACCTGCAGGGTGGGTTAGGAGGAGCAGAAGGGGACCTGCAGCTGTAAGGGAGGTAGGTACTTGGGGCCAGGAAGACCTGCCCTGTGAGAGCCTCTGGGGGCTTCTGGGAGAGGGGAGGTCGGAACTAGTGGGGAAGCCTGGCTTCATCACCCACAGTCCCCTGTGCTTCTGGAGCCTAGCTCCATGACCTGTTGTTCTGTGGACTTGGAGACTGGCTCGCTCTGTTACCCACAATTTATGGAGAGCTGAATGAAGCCTTACTTTGTGACCCATGACCCCCTGGCTCTGCTGCAGTCTGACCCGGTTACCCACAATCCCCTGTTGGTCTGGAGTTTGGCTCCATTGCCCTTAATTTCTTCCAAACTCAAAATCTATCACCTCTGCTTTCCCTGTAGGCCTGGAAACCACATTACCCACAATGCTCGGAGGCACAGCTCTGGCCACAGAGGTGGGGGGCCCAGGTCTCTGGGGCCCCCTTTTCACCTGTGGAGGAGGGACCAGCCATCAAGGGATGGGTGGCCTTGCTCTCTCAGGTCCTCCCCAGCCTGGGGCAGGCACCTTCTCCAGTTTCACGGCTGGGTCCAGGCAGCTCCACCCCCAGAGGGCCTGGGGAAGGCTAGCGGGTGGGGGCTGGGCTGTCTGTCCGTCTGTCTGTCTCTACTCACCATAGAGCCCAATCATTGTTTCCAAGATTAAAACCCTCTCAGCTAAAATCTTCAAAGCCTCGCGTAGTTGGTGCAACCCCTCCCCCTGCGGAGGAAAGAGACAGATGCAGCCGTGAAGGGGGCAAGAGAGGGGGTCCTGCAAAGCTTGTTGGTGGTCCATGCCCCACCCTGGACATGCACCTGCAGCCCACACCACCGGCCACAGCCCAGGGCCCGCGGACAGCCAGGACAAGACCAGGAGGGAACGGGGGTGTGGGGGGGCAAGACAGGTGGAAGAAGCCCCCTCAATAAGTCCTGATGGGTTCCAGCTGGCTGCACTCTGCCCACACCCCTGCACTGGCGGCAGGGGGTTGCAGATCCACAGGGGCCGCGCTGCTGTCCCAGAGCCTGCCATGGGGGCTGTCACTGGGTACTCCCGAACCTCTGTTGCCTGACACCTGCATAGTTCCTGCCCCATCCCTGGACCACCTGCATTCTCATTTACTTAAGAGTCTTTCAACGGAGTCTCTTTTTGCCTTAATACTACATTAATCTCACTCTAATGAATTCCATCAGTGCGAACAGGCTACTTACGGATGTCCTTTCAATTCACATCAAAATGAATACGTACAAATAAAATGAGAAAACGTTTGAGTGGCATCATTTTTGGGAAGTTGGGCTCAAAATGATGGAAAAGCTGAGGCTCAGGCCCAGGTGTCCACTCCCCAGCCCTTCTCACTTTGGGCTCCTCCCTACCTGGGCTCTGCCTATTTCAAGTCCGTATTCCCTGTGTCTCGGGATCAGGCCCCCAGCCCCACCCTCCCTTCTAAGCAGTGTCTCGGGTCTGTAGTCCCCATGTCCAGAGATGTGGCCGTGAGCCCCCAAAGCCCCCTCCAGCACCCCACCCCCACCTCCTGCAACAGTGTCATCTGGCACTCTGGCCAGCCTTCACCTTGACTTCCAATTTGTCTGTCTGTCCTTCCCAATTTGTCTGTCTGTCCTTTCCAATTTGTCCTTTCCTTCCCCAGCATGGGGTCCACAGTCTGGCTGAACCTCCACACTCCCTCACCTCTTCCTCTTTCCTAGCCCAGACTAAAGCTATTTCTGGAATGTCGATACCTGAATTCCAACAGAGCACCAGGACAGCACATAGAGCTATTCCAGCCCTGACATATCTGGGAGTCTCTCTCAGCGTCCTTTACTTAGTACAGACTAATTGAAGGGATTGGGGCAGATTATGCTACAGCAGAAACCCACCCTTTAGGGTTCACCAAAACATCTAACAACCGAGAGTCCGCCCAACATGTCCATGAGCCTGCTGTGGCGTTGTTGGGTCTGTCCATTACAAACCAGCTGTCCTGTCCACATCACCAGTTTAGGGCTGCCCTCAGGCCACTAACTGGCCACGGCAGCCTAAGGGTCACAGGGTCACCATGGGCCACACCAAAGTAATCCCTCTTCAAGTATTACAGGAGCAGGGTCTAAAAATGGATGACCTTCAAAACCTACACTAAGCCACTCCGGGCATGGACGGTGGGGAAAAGCTGACACCATGGACGTCCAGTTAAGTGTAATAAGAGGGTGTCTGCTAGTGCTCCTGCCAAGAGCACTTAACTGCCTCTCATCACCAGGAAACAACCAGACAAATCTAGATGGCGGGATACTCACAAAAAGACAAAGTCAAGAGGAAGAAGAAAAGGACAGGGACTGTTCTAGATTACAAGGCACTAGAGATGAAATAACCAAGTGCAATGCGTGAGTGTTGGTTAAATCTTAGATTAAATTAAAAACAAACAAACAGCTAAGGGGGCACCTGGGTGGCTCAGTTGGTTAAGCTTCTGCCTTCAGCGCAGGTCATGATCCCAGGGTTCTGGGATTGAGCCCTGTGTTGGGCTCTCTGCTCAGTAGGAAGTCTGCTTCTCCTCCTACCCCTCCCCACCGCTAGTACTCTCTCCCCCTCTCTCAAATAAAATCTTAAAAAAAAAAAAAAAAAAAAACACACAAGAAAATTAAAGGAAAACGTCAAAGTTCTGTTAATCAGATCCCTTCCAAGTGGCCTCTTGTTTGCACTGATAACGTCCCAGTCCCCTCCCGGCCTGGACTGAGTGTCCAGGGCCTGCTGGACACCCCCCCACCCAGCACCTCCACTCAGCTTTCATACAGCTCCCATTTTCCCTGGACAGAACCCCATGGGGCTGCTTCTCTGGGCTCTCTACTGTAAAGGCTGCCTGAACTTCTTGCTCCCCCTCAGTCAAACCAGCACCATGGATCGCTTAGTTCATGGACAGCCGTCTGTCCTCACCGTCGCCCTAGCCCGTTCCAGCCCCCACAGTCACTTGCCAGAATGACCACAACAGACTCCCTTTTGGCATCTCTCTTTCTGCTTCTCCCGTGTTGCCCCCCTTCTCCCATCCATCCTTCACAAGGCAGTCAGATGAACTGTTCGCAAATGAAAATCTGTGTCCCTTCCCTGCTGTTAAATACTTCAATGACTCCCCACTGTCCACAGAACCAAGTTCAAATTCCTCAATATGGCTGCCTAAGTCCTGAAAGCCTGTTTGACTTCTGTCTCACCCCTTGACTGTCACACTGTACCATGCCAAGTATCAGCAGCTCCTTGAATACCCCAGGATCACGCCAGGCCTAAGGCCTTTGAACAAGATGTTCTCTCTCCTCAGCCTGAATACCTTTGTTTGGTTGACACATCCTTCAGGCCTTAGCCCCCATCTCCTCCTCCAAGAGGATGCCAGAACCTTCCCCATCACAGCTGAGCTCCCTCAGTCCTGTTGCCGCTGGTTACTGGTCTGTTCTCCCCTCCCACTGTGACCACCTTGAGAGCGGGGACTGTGTCCAAATCATGTCTATATGCCTGGCACCCACCGAGGAGGGGCGGGTTTCCCCGGTCCTGGGATCTGAACATCCTGGGCTTCAATTCCAGCTCTGCCAACAATTTGCTCTGCGGAGTTGGGCCTCAGTTTTTCCTGTCTGAATGAGGGGTACGAACTTTGGTCTAGATGGGCTGGTTCAGCTCAGTCACTCTGGGGGCAGTACCTGCAGTTCATACTCATGACCACTGGGTGTCACTGCTGAGCCACAGTTGGGCCAGTGGTTCAGGTCTTCCTGGGGTTTGGTAGGTGGAGAGAAGCCCCCTCAGGGCCCTTCCCCACACTGGACCTCATGCCCACCTACCCCCAACAGAGCTGGTCCCCCAGTCCCCAAAGCCTCATGCTGACCCCAGCCCAGCAGGCCCTCCTCAGGCATGTGGCAAGCAGGGGCAGAAGTACAGGTAGGTGACGGGGAGGCAGGAGGATGGCCAAGGGCCCTGCTACCTCTTGAGCAGCCTGTCCCACAAGGTGGTCCTGAGTTCAGGGCCTGGGTTGGGACAGTTCAGGCATCTGTTCTCCTCTTGGAATCCCATGCAGGGATGGAGCTGCATAGTCTAACTCAGCCTCATGTCACCTTTCCTACCTCTCCTGGGCTGAGTAGGAAAACAAGTTCCCAGGGTGGAAATGGCCAGTGAAGGGACCTAGGGGAGGTAGAGGGCTGGGCTCACATGGGTCTGCCTGACCTCAGCCCAGCTTGTGCCCATACTGGCAGTGTGCTTAAGAGGTTCTGGAACCACAAGGGGCTGAAGGGGGGTGTGGGGAGTAGAGTGAGTGTGGGGAGCTGGGAGAGGCTTGCCAGAGAGGTAGCAGGGCCCCCGAAGTCATGGGAAGACATGGGGAAGGGCTCATGCAGGGTGAGGGGCTCCCACGGCTGTATCCATCACTGACCCCACAATCAGGAGCAGAGAGGGCAAGGCTGGTTCTGGGTGCATCCCATGTCCTCAGTTATGAGTGCTTGCTGGGAAGTAGGGCACCCCAGCCAGACTGCACCAGGGAGGGGGCAGGGAAAGGGAGGCCTGATACCAGCCTTCTGAATAACTTCCCAGCTTTCTCTCCTG
Source organism: Mellivora capensis (assembly GCA_004024625.1). Taxonomy (NCBI): domain Eukaryota; kingdom Metazoa; phylum Chordata; class Mammalia; order Carnivora; family Mustelidae; genus Mellivora; species Mellivora capensis. Next base: position 120,591 of record PISX010002054.1, on the reverse strand, counting down.
TAGGGGGGGCTGCCCTACCCCACCCATTTTCCAAATGTCTGGGTCACAATGGTTTCCAAGTCCTGCACAGTGGGACTTTCAGACCTCCCCCCATCCATCTCTTGGGTGGGCAGATTTCTAGGCCTGGGAACTTATTCACTGCAACTGTCTCCAATGATTGTAAAGGTTTCTAGGACCCCACATGTGGTTTCTCTGTCCGCTTTCTCACACATGCTATGTCTCCTGTGTTTGTGAGTTTCTAGGCCTGCCTTCTCAATCTTCATGGGTTTCCTATTGTGTATTGCAGTTTCTAGATCTCCTCACCTCATTTTCAGTGGTTCTCCTATGCATATGATAGTATCTAGGCCTCTCCTCCCTCTCCCCATGGCTCTCCTATGTATATGATGGTGTCTGGGACCTTGTATTAATTGTAACTCTTTTGAGAATAGCGGAGTCTAGGTCTCCTGACCTCATTTACCATGTACAATGTAATCATAATGGTTTGTGGGCCTCCCTTCCCGTGATCCATGGATTTCCTAGGTGTACGGTGGTATCTAGGTCCCTTATCCCTTTTCCCACAGGGTCCCAGTGTACCTCACTGTGTCAGTGCCTCCCTCCCAACGCTTCACAGCTTTCTCAAGACCCCCTGTCCCACTGTTACGTGTGGACATGTATTCATGCTTCTCTTTCTTCTGCTGGCAGAGCAGAAGCCGAAGCCCTTGCTGGGAAGGGGCCATGGAGGCAGAGGGTGCAGTCTGGACTGGGTCAGCCCAAACCACCCAGGAGGAATGGGCAGGGTCACCCTGGCTTGGCAAGGCCACAGAGAGAAGGTGGAGACAGGGACGAAGACAGAGACAGAGAGCGTGGGGCCTGCTGATAAGGCTGGCCCTGCCTGGCTGGGAGGGACACAATGGGGATGGGGCCAGAGTGGAGATCTGTCAAGGCCCCCTCCTGGGAGCCTGGGTGGCAGTGGGGATTTAGAGGAGGTGCCCTCATCCCCAATGATCTCCTGAGTGCCCAGGGCAGGGAGGGGCAGTGGGAGGTCTGGGATCGGCTGGAGCTTACCCAGTGGCTCTTCTCTCCAGGGTCTCCTTTGGGGCCAGGTTCTCCCTGCAAGGACAGACCAAGGTAGAGGTAATGAGAGAGGGAAGGAGGAAGGGAAGCTGGGGAGGAGGGGAGGAGAGGGTGAAAGAGGGAAAGAGACACTAAGAGACTGGGAGAGACTGGTTTGTATAGGACTAACACAATGATTTGAAGGCAATGAAACATAATAAAAGAACAGCCAGAAACTGGAGGCTCTTTGACCTTTGAAAGAATTGAACTGCCCTCGGTAAATACACACACACACACACACAAACACACACACACTACATACTTGTGGCTTTTCTCCTGAGGGCACACCCCAGCCCCTCAGCTTGGCAAATAGTTCAAACAGGAAGCTTTAGTCTTACAGGGCTGAAGAATCACAGGTTGGAGTAGAGACTCCCAAAGGAGGAGGAAATTGAAAGGAAATCCTAGAAAGCGGGGAGCCACTTAGGGGAGTGAAATCTACATAAATACCCCCCCACCAATCCTTGGACAGTCCATGAATTACCCATCTTAAAGTCAAAAAGCTGAGTCCAACCCTTGCTCTAGACCAAAAACCAACATTCTTCAGAGGAAGATAATAGAATCCAGATTCTCTTTATTATCTATATTGTCCAGTATGGACAGTTACTAGGTATGTAAAGAAATAGGAAAACGTGACCCACAATGAAGAGAAAAATAAGTCCGTAGAAGCAGATCCATAGCCAACCCAGTTGTTGATATTAGTAGGCTCAAAGTTGAAAATATCTGTCATATTTGTCATCAAGGAAATGCCCCAAATCAAAATCATGATGAGATATCACCTCACACCTGTCAGAATGGCTAAAATCAACAACACAAGAAACAACAGGTATTGGCGAGGATGCAGAGAAATGGGAACCCTCAGTGCACTGTTGGTGGGAATGCAAACTGGTACTCCACTCAGAAAACAGTACAGAGGCTCCTTAAAAAGTTAAAAATAGAGCTACCCTATGACCCAGCAATTGGACTATTTATCCAAAGAATACAAAATTCTAATTCAAAGGGGTAAAACATGTTTTATTTTAGAATTTTAGAATGTTTTAATTTAGAATTTTATCCCAAAGGGATAAAAACATGTTTATAGCAGCACCATCGAAATAGCCACATTATGGAAACAGCCCAAATGTCTTTCGACTGATGAATGGATAAAGAAGACAGAGTATTGGGACACCTGGGTGGCTCAGACAGTCAAGCGTCTGCCTTTGGCTCAGGTCATGGTCCCAGGGTCCTGGGATCGAGTCCCGCATTGGGCTCCCTGCTTGGCGGAGATTCTGTTTCTCCCTCTCCCTCTGCCTCTCCCCCTGTTTGTGCTCTCTCTCTCTCTCTCAAATGAATAAATAAAATACCTAAAAAGAAAAAAAAAGAGGATAGAGTATATATATATATATATATATATATATATATATATACGTATGTGTATGTATATATATGTGTGTGTGTATATATATATATATATACACACATAAAATGAAATATCACCCAGCCATAAAAAAGAATGAAATCTTGCCATTTGCCATGACATGGATGGAGCTAGAGAGTATTATGTTAAATGAAATAAGTCAGAGAAAGAAAAACACCATATGATTTCACTCATATATGGAACTTAAGAAATAAAGGAACGGGGCGCCTGGGTGGATCAGTGGGTTAAAGCCTCTGTCTTCATCTCAGGTCAGGATCTTAGGGTCATGGGATCGAGCCCCGCATCAGGCTCTCTGCTCAGTGGGGAGCCTGCTTCCCTTCCTCTCTGCCTGGTTCTCTGCCTACTTGTGATCGTTGTCTGGCAAATAAATAAATAAAATCTTTAAAAAAAAAAGAAAGAAAGAAAGGAGCCAAAGGAAAAGAGAGAGAGGGAAGCAAACTAAGAAACAGACTCTTAACCATAGAGAACAAACTGATGGTTACCAGAGGGGAGGTAATGGGGGAATGGGTGGAATTGGCCATGGGGATTAAGGAGGGCACTTGTCATGCTGAGTGCCAGGGGACGTGTGGAAGTGCTGAATCGTTATTTGTACATGCCTGAAACTAATATTATTTGTACACGCCTGAAACTAATATGACGCTGTAAGCTAACTGGAATTTTTTAAAAAACCAAAAAAATAAAATATCTGTGATAAATACGTTAGTGAATGTAGTGGAATTGACATAATGGGTGATGAGATGGGGCTTTTCAGGAGATCTGCGGAAATTTTAGAAGAGCATCAGATATAAATCCTGGAAATGAAAAGGATTGTACTTGAAATAAAAACTTTGTTAGCGGGGAATAGCAGAAGATTGGCCAGGACAGAATAAAGAAGCAGTTAACTTGAAGACAGGTCAATGCAACAACTTGAACTGAAGCACGATGAGGAAAAGATTTTAAGAAAAAATTATGGGGGACGCCTGGGCAGCTCAGCGGGTTAAGCCTCAGCCTTCGGCTCAGGTCATGATCTCAGAGTCCTGGGATCAAGTCCCGCGTTGGGCTTTCTGCTCGGCGGGGACCCTGCTTCCTCCTCTCTCTTTCTGCCTACTTGTTATCTCTCTTTCTCTCTCTCTGCCAAATAAATAAATAAAATCTTCTTTAAAAAAAGAAAAAATTATGGGAGCCTGGGGCACCTGGCTGGCTCAGGTGGAGGAGCACAGGACTCTGGATTTTGGGGGTCATGAGTGATTATTTGAATAAAAAATACTTTAAAAAAATTAACAGAGCCTCGGTAATTCAAGAGAGGGTGTTAGGTAGAACTGAAGTCCCGGAAGGAGAAAAGGTAGCATAGGAACAGAAAAAATAAGTTGAGGAAATATTAACCAATTTCATCTCCAAATCTGATGTAAAAATGAAACAAACCAGACTTTTTGTTTCTGGCATGGCGCATGAGGAGCTCAGTAGTTGCCATTCTGTCCTAATAACAAGGAAAATGCTGAACAAATGGAAAATCAACAACTCTTCTTAGAACCATCAAAGCAGTGAGGTCCCAGGGCAAACCACTGCCCGCCCCCCAAACTGCAGAAATTGGGGTGGATTGCAATTTACTGAGCAGAAGCCTCCCTGGGAACCAGTGCCAGGTAGAAAAATGTAAACACAACTGACAAGTTGCTGGAGGCCAACTCTCGGTGTGGCCGACTCTGAGAGTTCAACATTCCAGGGGGACCTGGTTTTGGGGGGAATCCCCACATCTGTGTGAGTTTTACACAGGAGCCCTGTCGGGTCCTCATGGTGAACGTTGTAGAAAAATCTCCTGGCGCTTTCAGCAGGAGGAGGGGGAAAGGAACCATTTTGAAACACTCCAGAGCATTCTATTGTTCTCAGCAGGGCCTGCTCTCAGAAAATTTTTTTTACGGGAGCTTAACCTGCTGGGGTCTTATCAGAACCTCATTGACCCGGGGGAGGGAAATACCCAACTATAGCTGGCTTTAGCCTTCCATGGGTGGGAACAGAAATAGCCCAGCTCAGCTCCCACTTAACCATCTTGTCCCACCTAACGGGGAGTGTGAGGGGGTGGGGGGTGGGAACAAAACAAAACAAAAAACACTAAAAAGCAAAACAAAACAAAAAACAAAAACAAAAACAAAATTAAGCAGTGCTGCTGAAGTTCACAGTCCAGGGGCATAGGCTTAAGGAAAGACTGAGACCTAACAACAGGACTCCAGGATGCTTCCTCCGCCTGCACACCTAACCACTACTACATCACTAAAGTCTCTTTACTGCTGTTCCTTTCACCTAGTACATTGTGTTTACCTTCTGACAAAAAATAACAAGGTATTCTGTAGGCTGCCTTTGGGTTTTGTTGATAGTTTCCTTTGCTGTGCAAAAGCTTTTTTTTTTTTTTTAAATGGCATTTCAAGATTTTTTATTTATTTGGGAGAGAGAGCAAGCACAAGCAAGCTCAAGCGGGCAGTGGTAGGAGGTGTGGGGGTGAGAGGAGGGAGGGGCAAAGGGAGAAGCAGACTTTCCACTGAGCAGGGCTGATCTCAGGGCTCGAGATCAGGACCCTAAGATCATGACCTGAGCCGAAGGCAGATGCTTAACTGACTGAGCCACCCAGGCATCCCTGTGCAAAACCTTTTTATCTTGATGAAGTCCCAACAGTTTTTGTTTTTGTTTTCTTTGTGTCTGGCAAGAAGTCCCTGCAGTGGAGGTCACAGAGGTTGCTGCCTGTGTTCCCCTCTAAGATTTTGATGGATTCCTGTCTCACATTTAGGTCTTTCACCCATTTTGAACTCGTATGTGGAATTTAAGAAACAAAACAGATGAACGTAGGGGAAGGGAGGGAAAAAGAAAATATAAACAGAGAAGGAGGCCAAACCATAAGAGACTCTTAACTATAGGAAACCAAGTGAGGGTTGCTGGAGGGGAGATGGTTGGGGGGAATGGGGTAACTGGGGGTTGGGCATTAAGGAGGGCACGTGACAGAATGAGCACAGGGTGTTGTATGCAACTGATGAATCATTGACTTCTACCTCTGAAACTAATCCTCTATATGTTAATTAAATTGAAAGTAAATAAAAATTTTTAAAAAATGACAAGGCATACTAGCAGGCAAAAAACACAGTTTTAGAAACTGAGCAAATAATAGGACCAGAGTCAGACATAGCAGAGATGTTGGAATGATCAGACCAGGAATTAAAAAAAACAACTCTATGGGGCACCTGGATGTCTCAGTTAGTTAAATGTCTGCCTTCGGCTCAGGTCATGATCTTGGGGTCCTGGGATACAGTCCCACAATCGAGCTCCATATCAGGCTCCCTGCTCAGTGGGGAGTCTGCTTCTTCCTCTCCCTCTGCTCCTCCCCACTGCTTGTGCTCTCTCTCTCTCTCAACTAAATAAGTAAATAATCTTTTAAAAAATACAACTATGATTAATATGCTAAAGGCTTTAATGGAAAAAATTGATAACACGCAAGGACAAATGGATAATCTGAGCAGAGAGATGGAAATTCTAAGAATCAAAAAGAAACTGCTAGATTTTGGTTGGAGGTGCTCTTCATAGAGTCCGTTAGCTAAGGGTCATCCCATTCTTCCCAGGCCTCTTAAGAAACACTTCAATTCTAGCAGAGGCCCTGCTTTCTAGTATCAGGAGCCACAGTCCAGAAATACAAATTCAACAGAATATCAGCCATTTATCTCCCAGACTGTCCCCTTCCTGACGTTCTACCTAGAGCAGGAAAAAATACTGAAAACGTTACCTGCAGCCACAAGTCCTTCAGTTTCCTGCCAAGATTTCATATTCCCTTAGAGATACCTTTCAAGGAGAAAGTGAGACAGGAGGGGCACATGGGGGACTTCAAAGGCACTGATAAGGTTGTATTTCTTAAGCTTGGTGTTGGGCACATGAATATATGATTTGATATCATTTAGATTTTTCAGGTTAAAAATTCTTTGCGTGTATATTTGAAAAAAATGTGGGAGATCAAACACTCAAAACAGAAATGAAGAATGCCTTTGAAGGGCTCATTTGACTGGGCGTGGCAGAGGAAGGAATCTGTGAACTTGAGAATATGACAATTAGAAACTTTCAAAACTGGAAAGCAATGAGAAAAAAAGACTGAAAAAAGCAAAACAGAATATCCAAAAATGATGGGACAAGTACAAAAAGTACAACACACGTAATGGGAAGACCAGAAGGAGAAGAAAAAGAAAGGACCAGAGGCAATAATGACAGGATTTTCCCAATCTGACACAGGTGTCAGACACCAAGCCACAGATCCAGGAAGTTCAGAGAACAACAAGCAGGATAAATGCCCCCCAAAATACTACACCCTGGGCAGATCATATTTAAACTTCAAAAATCAGGGGTACCTGCGTGGCTCAGTGGGTTAAAGCCTCTGCCTTCAGCAGGTCATGATCCCAGGGTCCTAGGATCAAGCCTCGCATCGGGCTCTCTGCTCAGCGGGGAGCCTGCTTCCCCCCATCCCTCTCTGCCTGCCTCTCTGCCTGCTTGTGATCTCTGTCAAATAAATAAAATCTTTAAAAAAATAAACTTCAGAAAATCAAAGGTAAAAAAGGATCTTGAAAGGGGTGCCTGGTTGGCTCAGTCGGTAGAGCATATGACTCTTGATCTCAGGGTCATGAGTTTGAGCCCATGTTGGATGTAGAGATTACTTAAAAAAAAAAAAAAGTGTCTTGAAAGAAGCCAGATGAAAAGTCAACATCTTTAGAGGAGCAAGGATAAGACTTCCATCCAACTTCTCCTCAGAAACCATTCCAGCAAGAAGAGAGCAGAGTGAAATATTTAAAGTGCTGAGAGACTAAAACCATTGACCTAGAACTGTGTACCCTGTAAAATCATCCTTCAAAAGTGAAGGAGAAAGAAAGACTTGCTCAGAAAAACAAAAACTGACAGAATTTGTTGCCAGTAGATCTGCCTTGCAAGAGATGTTAAAAGGAATTCTTCAAAGAGAAGGAAGCCATAAGTCAGAACTCGGGATCTACATAATGAAAGGAAGAGCATCAGAGAAGTAATAAATGAAGGCAAAATGCAACATTTGTTTCTCGTATTTTTAACTGATCTGACAGAAAATACTTTGTCCAAAATGATAATACCAACTATGTATTTAATTATATATATATAATTATATATATGTATTAATTTAATTAATTATATAAATATATATATATACACACACACTTACGCATGTGTGTGTATGTGTATATGTAGATATACTTACATGTAACTATATATGAATGAAATGAATGACAGCAATGATATAAGGAAAAGGAGGGAAAATGGAGAATATTTTATCATAAGGTATTTGCACCATAAGGTATTTGCAAGTAGAGGTGGGTTAGTTGTAAATGTATATCGCAGACTTTGGGGAAACCACTACAAAAACTGAAAAAGGGAGTTGCCTGGGTGGGTTAGTTGGTCAAGCGTCTGCCTTTGGCTCAGGTCATGATCCCAGGGTCGGGCTCCTTGCTCAGCCGGGAGTCTGCTTCTCCCTCTGCCCCTTCCCCTGCTTATGCTCTCTCTCTCTTACTCTCTTTCTCAAATAAAAAAAAATCTTAAAAAAAAAAAAAGTGAGGGCACCAGGGTGGCTCAGTTGGTTAAGCCACTGCCTTCGGCTCAGGTCATGATCCCAGAGTCCCGGGATCAAGTCCTGCATTGGCCCCCCCAGCTCCATGGGGAGTCCGCTTCTCCCTCTGACATTCTCCCCTCTCATGCTCTCACTCTCTCTTTCTAATAAATAAATAAAATCTAAAAAAAAAAAAAGTGAAAAAGGAAGTGCAACTGCTAAGAAAGGAGAGAAAGGGGAATTATATGAAATGAATTAAAACTGCAAAAGGCTGAAAAACTGTAGAAAAAAAAAGGATAAGAGCAACAAATAGAAGACAGTAAAAAATAGGGTAAATATTAATTTAATAATCCCTTTAAATTTCAATAATTTCTTTATTAATTTTTTTAAATTTATTTTTCAGTAGTCTCTACAGGCAACATGGGGCTCAAACTCACAACCCTGAGATCAAGAGTTGCACGCTCCACCAAATGAGCCAGCCAGATGCCCTTAAATGTCAATGGTTTAAATACACCAATTAAAAGTCAAGGATTGTCAGAGTGGGTAAAAAACCAAGACCCAACTGTATGTTGTCTAGAAGAAGCCCACTTTAAACATAAAGACACAGGGCACCTGGGTGGCTCAGTGGGTTAAGCCTCTGCCTTTGGCTCAGGTCATGGTCTCAGGGTCCTGGGATCGAGCCCGATGAGCCCCGCATTTGGGCTCTCTGCTCGGCGGGGAGCCTGCTTCCCCCTCTCTCTCTGCCTGCCTCTCTGCCTGCTTGTGATCTCTCTCTCTCTCTCTCTCTGTGTCAAATAAATAAAATCTTAAAAAAAAAAAGACACATATAAAGCCAAGGGATGGAAAAAGATATACCATGCTAGCACTAAGCAGAGCAGACAGAGCAGACTTCAGAGAAAGTAAAGTTATGGATAAAGGGGGGGCGATACAAAATGATGAAAGGACCAGTACTCCATGAAGGCACAACAATCCTTAAGGTGTATATGCCTAACAACAGGGCCTTGAAGTATACAAGCCCAAAATTGATAGAACTGCAAGGAGAAATATAGGAATCCGCTGTTACAGTTGGAAACTCTGACATCCTCTGCCAGAAATGGACACATCCAGTTAGGCAGAAAATCAGAAAGAACATAGTTGAAATCAACACCACCATCAGTCAACTGGATACAATTGATATCGATAGACCACTTCATCCAACAACGGATTACACATTCTTCTCAAGCTTACATGGAACATTCTGGGCCATAAAATATATCTCAATGAATTTCAAAGAACTAGAAATCATACCATGCATGTTCTTAGACCATAATGGAATTAAACTAGAAATTAATAACGGAAAGATAACTGGAAACTCCTCAAATACTTGGAAATTAAACAATAGACTTCTCAGTAACACATGGGTCAAATAAGAAGTCTCAGGAGACATTTTAAAATATTTTGAACAACATAAAAATAAAATGGCAACTTATCAAAATTTGTGGAAAGTATCAAAAGCAATGCATAGATGGAAATTTATTGCATTGAATTCATATGTTAGGAAAGAAGAAAGATCTAAAATCAATAATCTAAGCCTTGACCTTAGAAAAGTAGAAAAAAGGAGAGTAAATTAAATACAAAGTAAGTAAAATAAAAGAAATAATAGAAATTAGAGCAGAAATCAATGAAATTGAAAACAGGAAATCAATAGGGAAAACCAACAAAACCAAAAGCTAGTTCTTTGAAAAAAAAATCAGTAAAACTGACAATCTCCTAGTCAGGATAATTAAAAGAGAAAAACAGATCAACAGAACAGAACAGAGAGCCCAGAAATATAAATCAAATTAAACTGATTTTTTATAAAGAAGCAAGACAATGCAATAGAGCAAAGATAATCTTTTTCATAAATAATGTTGGAACAACTGGACACTCACATGTAAAACAAAAAAATGTAGAAATTATACCAATTCTTTACAATTTCTTTCAGAGAATAGAAGCGGGAGAACACGCCCTAACTCATTCTATGAGGCTAGTGTTACCCTAATACCAAGACTAGACAAAAGTACAAGAAAGGAAGAGATATTGAAAGATCAATATCTCTCATGAAAGATCAATATCATCTCATAGATGCAAAATTCTTCAACAAAATTTAGCAAATGGAATCTAAGATGTATAAGAAGAATTATATAACATGATGAAGAGGGATTAATACAGTATGTATGTATGTATATATGTGTGTGTATATATACATATATATATATTTTAAAGATTTTATTTATTTATTTGACAGAGATCACAAGTAGGCAGAGAGACAGGCAGAGGGGGTGGGGAGGCAGGCTCCCCATTGAGCAGAGAACCCTATGCGGGGCTCGATCCCAGGACTCTGGGATCATGACCTGAGCTGAAGGCAGAGACTTTAACCCACTGAGCCACCCAGGCACCCCATGTATGTGTGTATATATAATGGAACATTATTTATCCTTTAAAAAAGAAGGAAATTTTCCCATTTGCAACAACATGGATGACCCTGGAGGGCATTATTCTAAGTGAAATAAACCAGACAGAGAAAGACAAATACTGCATGATATTACTTCTATGTGGAATCTTTAAAAAAAAAAGAAAGGAAGAAAGAAAGAAAGAAAGAAAAAAAGGTTGAACGGAGAGAAACAAAAACACAGTAGATTGCCAGGGCCTGGGGCAGGGGATGAGGAATGGGGAAAGGTTGATAAAGGAATACCAACTTTCAGTTATAACATGACGAAGTTCTGAAGATTTAACATAGAGTATGGTGACTGTAGTTGATGATAGCGTATTGTGTAAATGAAATTTGCTAAGAGGGTAAATCTTAAGTGTTCTCATCACATATGAACACACACACACACACACATACACACACACACAAAGTGTGTTTCTTACAGAAAAGATTCTTATGAAACTAAACATACTATAAGATCCAGCAATTGCACTCACTGGCATTTACCCAAATGAACTAAAAACATGTCCACACAAAAATCTGCATGTGGATGTTTCTTCAGAACTGCCCAAACTTGGAAGCAACCAAGATGTCTTTGAGTAGGCGAATGGATAAATTGTGGGACATATGATGGAATATTATATACAGCTAAAAAGAAATGAGTTATCGAACCGTGAAAAGACACGGAGGAAACTTAAATGCATATTAGTGAGGGGAGAGGGATGAATGGGCGGAGCAAGGTCTGCGGAACCACTCTGTATGACATGACAATGGTGGATACATAACAGCATTCATCTACCAATACCATAGAATGTACAACACCAAGAGGGAACTCTTGTGTAAACTATGGACTTAGGGTGACAATGTGTCATTGTGGATTCAATTGTACCAAATGTGCCATTGTACGTGAGATGTTGATAGTGGGAGAGGCTGTGCATATGTGAGGACAGGGAGGATATGCGAATCCTCTGTACTTTCTGCTCAATTTTTCTGTGAACCCCCAAAATGCTGTACAGACAATTTTATCAATTAGATAAAAATACAACCAACCAAAACAAAAATCTCAGCAACCTTACTGATCTAGGAATCCTAGTAAACCCAAAGAAGGATAAACACAAAATCATACCCAACTACATCATGATCAACCTGTTGAAAACCAAGAGTAAAGAGAAAATCTTAAAAGCCAAAGGAAAAAAGACGTAGTATGTACAGGAGAACAACAAGAACCACAGCCAATTTCTCATGAGAAGTTGTCATTTCCTACATCAGCCAGAAGACCATGGAACAACATCTTTAAAGTGCTTAAAGGGAGGAAAACTGTCAACTCTCATTTTATACTCAATTGAAAATATCTTCTTTTTTTTTTTTTTAAGATTTTATTTATTTATTTGACAGACAGTGATCACAAGTAGGCAGAGAGGCAGGCGGGGGTGGGGGGGGGAGGCAGGCTCCCTGTTGACCAGAGAGCCTGATGCAGGGCTCGACACGACCTGAGCCAAAGGCAGAGGCTTTAACCCACTGAGCCACCCAGGCGCCCCAGAAGACAGTTTTAGATAAAAGCGGGGAGGATTCGTCGCCAGCAGACCCATACAGGCAGAGCTAAAGGACATTCTTTAGGCTGAAGACAAATGATACCTGATGGAATCTGGAGCTACAGGAAATCGTTAGAAATGATAACTATATCAGTAGTTATCTGAAAATAACTATTTTCCTAACTTCTTTCAAAGTCAATTGTTTAAAGCAATAACAACAATGTATTGTGGGGATTATAACAAATGCAAAAGTGAAATGAATGACAGTGATAGAGCAAGGTAAGAAGGGGGAAAATTATACAGTTGAAACATTCCTATTTATACGTGAACTGGTATAATATTAATTCAAGCAAATTGTGATAAGTCAAGGATGCCTATCGTTATCCTTAGAGTAACTGTGAAAAAATAACACAAAGTCATAGAGATAAAATGGGGCTGTAGACAGTTCTCAGTCTAAAAGAAGACAGGAAAAAGGGGAAAAAACTAAAAGATGGGGTCAAGAGAGCCCAAATTGCAAGGTGGTGGGGTGGTTGACTTAAATGGAACCGTATCAATAACTCTACATACCATTAAAGGTAAATGAACTCAACAGTCAAGACTGTTTAAAAAATAAGCCCCGAGCTCTCTGTTCAGCAGAGAGCCTGCTTCCTCCTCTCTCTCTCTCTGCCTGCCTCTCTGCCTACTTGTGATCTGTCAAATAAATAAATAAAATCTTAAAAAAAAAATAAGCCCCAAGTATATGCTATTAACCAGAGATAGACTTTGAATAGAAAGACAGGGTTGAAAGGAAAAGGACTGAAAAAGATATACCAATGCAAATGCTGAGTATAAGAAAGCTGGTGTGTTTAATTTAGCGTCAAAGCAGAATGCAGAGCAAGGAGTATCACTAGAGAGAAAGATATTAATTTCATAAGGTTGACATTAGAATCCTGAACATATATGCACCTAAAAACAAAGCTTCAAAACACCTAAGCAAAAACTGACCAAACTAAAGGGAGAAATAGACAAATCTACAATCATAATTGGAAAGACGGAGAGTGAAAGAGAAAAATAGAGGGTCAGAGAGACAGAGACAAGGAGGAAAGAGAGAGAAACAGATACAGAGACAAAGAGCCCAAGTGAGGGAGAGGGATGTGACCTGATCTTAAGAGGACCCAGAGACAAGGGACAAGGAAAGAGAGAGATGCTCCTGGACTGGAGGGAGGGTCGGGAGCTCTGGTTATGGTGCATGGAGCCAGAGCAGGGGTCTGGACCTGTGGGATCCTGGAGGGGGTGCTGTAGGGTGGGCAACATCACTCACCCGCTGCCCCGTGGAGCCTTGGGGGCCAGGCTCCCCACGCAGTCCCTGTGTGGGAGGGAGGAGAGGTATGAAGTCAGCTATTGGAGGGTATGACCCAGGACTTCCCAGAATCCTCCACCAGGGGCTGCGTCAGTACTCACTCTCTCTCCCTTCTCTCCTGGGTGGCCGGAGATTCCTTTGGGTCCAGTGGGGCCTGGGGGTCCCTGAGCAATAAGACAGGGCCTCAGTCTTGTGCTGAGGCAGGATGGGGTAGGCAGGGATTTGTAGGGGCAGAGGGGTAGAGGAGGGGGCCTCAGTTTGGCCTGGGCCTCTGGGTTCTTTCCCACACTCCCAGTGCCTGGCACACAGCAGTGACTTTGTACAGCTCAGGGTTCAGAGTTATAGTCCTGGAGTCAGAGAGTTCGTGCCCTGACCTGGAAGTTGCATGTGCTGGCAGCAGCCCTAGGTCAAGAACCTCTATCTTTCTTGGCCGCCATGTGCGGACAATGCTTGCTTCTCCTTATGTGGACTGAATGAAAAGATTTGTGGAAAGCAGTTTGCATATTAAGTGCTCCATAAATGCTTGAATGAATGAATGATGGATGGATGCCTGGATGGATGGACAGATATGTGGACTGCTAAGTGGGTGTGTGGATGAATGGATGGAACAGATTAGCGGGAGCAACCAGAGAATTACTCACCATGTGTCCAGGACTCCCAGGGATGCCCATGGGACCAGGAAGTCCAGGGGGACCTGGAATAAGACAGGATGTCCTCAGGACTGAAACAGAGTACAATGCCAGGAAGTCCAGCATTCGCTCCCTCCTGAAAGCCACAGCCCTAGGCCCTCTGCCATTTCCCAGCCCCACCCTTTACCCTGGACCTGGACTCAACTTACCCATGGGCCCTGGGGGGCCTGGGAGTCCAGATGGTCCCTGGGGCCAGTGGCTGCTAGTCTCAGTGAAGGTGTTGGACAGTAAGGGGTCCCCTGGCGGGGAGGAAAGATGGTGAGTGAGCAGGGTTGGGCTTGAGCATGACCGTCAGTCTGTACCTGCCCCCTCTGCCAAGCCAACTGTGACTGCCCTGTGGGGAGTCCCTGGGATAGCCTGCCGTGTGGCTGGGGCTCCTGGACAGCTGCTCTAGGGATGGGGAGGGTGGAGAGTATTGGTCACACAGGACCAGGAGGCAGGGAGACCTGGGTACTAACCCTACCACAGTCTAGCTCGTGACATCCAGCAACACTCCAGCTTGCTGAGCCCGTACTGCCACGTGTCAGATGGGAACATTAATAAAAGCTACTGTTTACTGACACCCTACTTTGCGCTGGGCTTCTGTGTGTGCGGGTCATGAAACTCTGGGAGAACTCTACAGTCGCTCTCTCCATTGTACAGATGAGGAAACTGAGGCTTGGGGAAGGAGAAGGAGTGGTGAGATGGAATGAATGGCTGGATGGGGGAATAAATGAGTGGTGCCCAGCCATACATTGAAGAAAAGGCACAGGTAGGGATGAACGGAGCACTCCAAGCTCTGACCTCTGGCAGCACGCATGAAGGTCAGGCTGGGGACGAGGCGAAGGATACACGTCAGGGCCCTCCTGGGCGGAAGGGGCTCTGAGCACAGGACCAGGGAGCGCAGAGCTCATTTCCTGCTGCCAGGCCTGGAGCTTTCCGGTGCTCTGAGGGCTGGACCCTGGCCAGCTCCAAGGCTTGGCAGGAGGGCCTGATGCCGGCGGTTCCAAGCACAACTCCAGAGGATGCCTGGGTTTGAAGCTGGTCCCTCCTCCCCCATGTCCTGGCTATGTGATCACCCCTCTCTTGCCCTCAGTTTTCCTCATCTGAGAACAGAGCAGGACAATGGTATCTGTCAGAAGACTAGGTGACACGTAGCTGACCAAAGGCAAGCCTGGTAAACAGAAGGTAGACAGCTGTGGTATTGGGGTAATGGTTATGCTGGTCTTGTCCCCACCCCCACCATTATCTGACGTGACCCCAGAGGACTTACCATACTGGGGGTTCCAGGTGTGGGGTGGTCCAACAGGGGCTGGGGGCCCAGGGGGCCCAGGAGGCCCTGGTGGGCCTGGAGGTCCCCTCTCTCCAGGGGTGCCCATAGCTCCGGCCTGGCCAGGGCTTCCTGGGGGGCCCTGAGGACCTACAATGGAACCAGGGAGTTGGTGGGTACCTAGGAGGCAGGGAGGCCCAAGGGTGGTTGCAAGGAGGCAGGACAAGGCAGCCTGGGGGAGTGGAGTATAAGAGGGCTCCAGAGGCCACAGGCCCAGGACTGTCCTGGCTCTGACCTCCTTGGCCATCTATCAGAGGGATGGGCAGCCCTCTTCAGGGGCTTTAGGACAATGGACACTTGGTACTTAGTAGATTCTTAGGAAATGTTGATTTCCAGGATGTTCTCTCCTTTCCCTTCCAGGTTTTTTAATGAGTTGTTCACTCTACCAGTCCTCCCTTTGCTCTGCCTGGTGTCCGTCCCCTTTAAGTCATCCTTTAGGCTTCAGCTAAGGTGTCAGTCCTACCAGGAACCCTTCCCACCCCCTACCCCAACCAGGCTGGGTCTACGCTTATTTCCTTGGGCCTCCCATACCTGCAACATCCCCCAGAAGAACATTGGTCCCATGGTGGGGGGCACTGGTGTTCCTCCTCTGCCTAGGTGCCCCTCTCCCCCTGGTCTGGGAGCTCTGGGAGGCATGAACTGGTCTGAGCCCACCCCAGTGCCCAGCTCAGAGCCTGCTAGGGTAGGTGCCCAGGAAGCATGGGTCCAGTGAAGGCAAAAGAGGGCTTCAGGGAGCCGGGGCACAAGTGGAGGCTGAGCTGAGACACAAGTGGGTAGAAGGGGCCCAGGCTACTTTTGGCCAAGAAAGGGTTCGCTGACAGGGCTGAGCTGGGTAGCTGAGGGGAGGGGCAGTGCTGTGGGCACTCACCTGGCGGGCCTCTCATCCCCATTGGGCCTCGGCTGCCAGTGTCTCCCTTGGGACCAGTGGGCCCAGGAAGCCCCTGGGCACCAACTCGATCTGGGGGAGAAAGTTCATCAGCTTGGCAGCTCTGGCTTTCCTCTTGCCCTGACCCTGGCCCCAGCACCCCAGCCAGCACCTACCATCTCGAGGGAGCAGTGGGGCCCTCATGTTCTCTCTGGCTCCGGGTAGCCCTGGGGCAAGGGGGTAGGCAAGGGTCAGTGTCATCAGGGTCCCTGCCCCCAGCTCCACTGTGTGGGGTAGGGGCGGTGGGGTGGCCAGGCCCCATCCCCTCCGGCCCCCTGGAGAACTGAGAAGACCGAGGCCCAGAAGGGGGTCAAGCTGGGGTGGGGACTGGAATCTCTTCCTTGATTCATTCCCATGTGGGAGCACCCGCCCCCACCCCCAATGACACACTCACCTCGGAGGCCTCCATCCCCAGGGCTGCCCTGGGCTGCTGGGGAGCCCCAGAGTGGGACGAGGTCCCCAGGGGCAACTGGGGTCGGGAGCACTGCCCGCTCAGTGACAGTGAGCACGGCCACCTGTGGAGGAAGAGGAAGACAGGGTAGGTCCAGGGTCTCAACAGGGACAGGCTAGCCGAGGGGCCCCTGGCTTGTTCACAGGAGGCCTGCGCAGCCAGCAAAACCCAGCTTGGTTTGGAGACCCAGGGCCCAGAAGTGACTGTGATTTTCAAACTGCACAATTCATCCTTAGGAAAGCCATTACACACCGTCTCCACCACCCAAGGGGAGTTCTGGGTTGCTGTGTGTTTGCTGGGTCGTGAGGTTTTTCCTCTGCTGATCTGCATCAATAAGCTGAAACCTCTTGGTCTCTTAAAGCACCACAAGCCTGAAGGATTTTTATGAAGTTTGGGAGGGTAGGAAATGAACTAAAGGCCGCGGGGTGTATACAAAACCACTCTGGGACCCAGTGTGGGGGAACCTCTGAAAGGTCAGGGGTGCCTCCTGAGCCACTGACTGAGGATTAAAAAGGGCCAGAAGGGGCACTCAGGTGGTTCAGTCAGTTACGCGTCTGATTCTTGATTTCAGTACAGGCCGTGATCTCAGGGTTGTGAGATCGAGCCCCATGTTGGGCTCTGCACTTAGCCCGGAGTCTGCTTGGGATTCTCTCTCCTTCCACTTTGCCCCTCCTCCTGCTCACGTGCACACACACACACACTCTCTCTCTCTCAAAAATAAATAAATAAAACCTTTAAAAGAGGGGGTGGGGGGACAGAATGTCCATTGACCGGGGGTGAGGGTCCAGAGAAAAGTTGAAACTCTTGGGCAGACCCAGAATGGAGAACCATGCCCCAGATCTGAGACTGAGCCCCTCATACTGGCCTCTCCCGGGAGGAAGTCCAGGGAGCAGTGTGGGCTTCCTGGAACTCCCCAACCTCATAGCCAGGGTTCTGGCACACATCGGGGGCATCCTTTCATGGGACAAAATGGAGATGCTGTGAATGGCTGGCTGGTTTTCTGCAGAGCCACGCATGCTAGCTCCGCAACCACCTCTTTGGCTGTCCGGTTTTCAAATTTCTCTATCCATTATTAACGTTTTGGTAAACATCTTCACATTGACTCTCCTTAAGATAAATTCCCAGAGTGACAGAGGAAAGGATACACAGACAAAGTATGTCACGTCTCTGCGTCTGCTTAGAAAATCTGGAAGAGAAGATGCTTAAATGTTGACTGTCGCTCTCTCTGGGGGCATAAGTGACTGCTGCGGATGATTTTCTGGTAGGTTTTTTACCATTCTGAGTTTTTCATGTTTCTAAATTTAGAATGTCTTACTTTTTTTTTTTAAGATTTATTTATTTTAGAGAGAGCACGTGCACACAGGAGGCAGGGGAGGGGCAGAGGGAGAGAGAGAATCTCAAGCACACTCCCTACGGGGTGCGGAGTCCAACTCACAACCCATGTCACAACCCCCAGATCATGACCTGAGCCGAAATGAAGAGTCGGCCGCTGAAGGCGCTGAGCCATCCAGATGCCCCTGGAATGTCTTACTTTTTAATTGCTAAAACCCTTTTATCTTGAAATCATTTGAGATGCTCAATAGATGTTTTTGCTTCAGAAACTGGGAAGATAGTGTTTTTATGGTGGTGTGGGTGTGGGGGGATAAAGGGCAAAGGCCACAGGGCAAGGAGGGGACGTAGCCACAGGCTCTGGGCAATGTGTACAATTCTCTGTCTGCACTGGGGATGGGGGAGCACAGGGGACCTTCGTGGGGGAAGGAGCCGGCCAGGCAGATGACTCTGAGCAGGCTTCCTGGGGACTGTCATGTAAGGGAGGCCAGCTGGTTCCGGAGGGTGGCAGGCGCCTGCTGGGAAGGCCACCTGCTCGTGGGTGTTGAAGCTCAGCTCAACAGAGCTGCCCTGTGGGAATGATGAGCCGATGGGGCGTGAGGCGGGTGGGGATGAGGTTGGGGGGCCCAGGGGCGGGGCAGCTGCTCACGCACCTTGGCCTCCAGCGCCTTCAGCCGCTCGGTCAGCTCTGACACTTTGCTGCAGTTGAGGCAACCTGCAGGGAGGGACGAGGCTAGGCCAGGGGTCCCAGGTTCCCCGTGGCACACCTTAGCCCCCTGGGGTGGGGGCGCAGAATAGAGGCAAGGGGACAGACTCCTAATGACCCCAACCCATGAGATGGCCCAGTGCAGGGAAGGAGCTACAACCTGGTCAGGGTGGGGCATGCCCTGAGGGCTTTCTTGGGCTCCAGAGCCCCTGGAGCAGAACCAGAGACCCACGTCCTGCAGCCTCGGCTTCCAAGATGCCTCCTTCCCTGGAAGCCAGGGCAGGAAATCCTGCTGCTTCCCCCTGGGCAGGGCTGGCCTGGGCTTGCCAGCTTTGGAGACTGACACATCACAGCCTGGACGGTGCTGGCCTCAGGGGTGCTCCCCCTCTGATCCTCCCTCCACAACCACCAGCCAGGTCCTCCGGTCTCCCCAGCAATACCCCTAAGTGATCCGTAGCCTTTCCGGCCCGTTATGCAACCTCTCAGCGGCCGCATACAGAGACTAGTGTTTACAGGCTCGTCTCTCCAAGATCCTTGTGTTGGGTGTTGGGACAAGTGTTACCCTAGTTCACATCTGAGGAAACTGAGCTCAGAGCAAGGATGGGGGAGTCCTTAATGAGCACAAAATCTGGGGTCAAGCCCCAGCGCTGCCTCTTCCTGGCTGTGAGGCCCTGGGCAGAGCAAGTCTCCTCTCTGAACCTCGGTTTCCTCCTCTTTAACATGGGGACAATGATGCCTTCCTGGGGCTGGGAGATTTAAATGAACTGACAATGGAAAGCACCTGGCACAGTGCCTCACTCATTGCCTATGCTTATTAGAAAAGCATCATTTCAATAAAAAGCAGAAGCTGGGGGCTTGGGCCGCTGTCTGCCAGAGTCCGGGGGTTATGGGTCTTGGAGTACTGGGCCCAGGTCAGACTCCCTGTAGGGCCCTGGGGTGGACAGGGGTAGGCACTCCCCCCGGCCCTCCACTGCTAGACCCAGCCTGTCTTAGGACCATCACCACATTGCCTGGGTCCCCACCAGGCCTTCCTAAACCAGAGGGATCCTAAGCAGCTGCCCTGGCACCTACCTGAGAAGGCTGTGGGCCGAAGCGCCATCCGTCGCATGGTGTTGCCCGACCACCTGGGCTCCACGAAGCCAGAGGAGCCTGCAACTGGGGGACAATGGGGGTGAGGGACCCACCGCCCTCCACCGTCCTTGTTGTTCTTGTTTCCGACCCCACCCTGCCAGTCTACTGCTGTTGCCCCAGCGGGGATCCCTACTTCCCTTAGAGCAGAGGGAGCAGAGAGAGGCCCAGAGAGGTGGGACAGTTTCCCGGGATCACACAGCGTGAGCTGGGCTGAACTGGAACAAGACAGCCAACCTGATGGTGTTGGGGAGAGGGGCTCACGATGAGTGGGGGTGACAGTGAGACACTCCCACCCCCCCACCCCACCCCAGCTGCCTGGGTTAAGAGCTTAGAGCTAACAGGTGCAAGGCCAAGTCCCAGCCCTACTACTCGCTGCCTGTAAGATTTGTTCTCTTTGGACCCGCCTATTTCCCAACCGTAAAATGGGGTCCTCAGGCCACTACACCTCCCAGGCTGCTGGGAGGCCTGAGGAAGGCAATGTGTGCCAAGAGGCCTCCTGGGCACACGCAGGGCCTGGCACACAGTGGGCAGCAGGGACATCCCTGTCCACCCTTTCCCTGCCCCAACTGGTAAAAAGACACAGAAGTGGATCCAGCCCTGGTTTTAAATGAAAACCAGAGGGAGGCTGGCTGCCTGGGAGGGCAAGGGGGACTGTGTTCCAGGAGCCCACCCCTGCCACCACCCCTGTGGAGAGCCAGCTGCCCTGGCCCGCCTGGCTTTGGGGGCCTGGTTTTCTCCACAGCCAGAGGGATGGGCTGGCCAAGCCAGGGGCGGGGGGCATAGCTGGAGGGGCTCCGGAGCCAGCGGTAGCAACTGCACCCCCCCCACCCCCCAAGCCTGCCTTTTAAGGCCACAAAGTGCCGTCTGTCCAGGGGTGGGGAGGTGGAGAGAAGACCCAAATAAGGTACAGGCCTGGCAGCTTAGGGCCAGGCTGTGGGTTAGTGCTGGGAGTGAGGCGCCGGGAACGCAAACCAGATGGGTGCCTCTGGCTAGCCCCAGTAGGGAGGCTGCCAGACCCTGCTGCACTATGGGGCCTTCGTTCAGACTGGGCCTGCATCCCCAGCACGCCCTTCCTGGGGACCTGTGACTTGCCCCAGTGCAGGGAGTGACTCTCCCCCAGGACAGAGGAAGAGGTGTGCTGGCACCCCAAGACTGGGTCAGGGATTGGGGACAGGGGAGGGGGGGTGGGATGCCACTGTGAGCCATGGCCAGTGCTAAGTGCTGCATATATCCCAGCCCAATCCTAGAGTAGGTACTAACAGCTGACACTTAACAGCACTTAACCCCGGGCCTGGCACATTCTAGTAAACACTTCCCATGTACAGTCTTAACTCATTGTCCTCCCCCAACCCTCCAGATGGTGCTAGTACCATCTCCACTTTACAGATGGGGAAACTGAGGCACAGAGCTCTTCTGTCCCCTGGGCTCAGACAAACAGATGAGGGAATGGGAATCTCTCTCCTGGGTGAAAGCAAGAAGGTTGGAGCCTGGACTTGAACCCCGGCTGGACTAACTCCAGGGCCTGAGCTCCTTTCCCTGGGCCAGCTGGCCCCTCGAGTCAGCAGGCCGCACCGAGGCAGGGAGGCCTGGCACCGGCAGGAATGCAGCTCCAGGGGGGAATGGGCTCCCCGAGCCCTCCTCACCCTCTTTGCTCCCAGGTGAAGATGTAAAAGCCATTTTATTACCCTTTGCAAGACGCCTGCCAAAAGAAGCTGCTGTCTCTCCAACCCCATGGAAGGTTGGGCTTTTTCTGGGATGAAACTGGGCAGACCATCTGCCCAGGCCTCTCTCCCCACTACCCTGCTATTGTTCCCCTGTTTCTCCATGGCATTTCTCCAACATGTCCTGTAACTATGTCAGTTCCCGAGTCTGCTGCCCATCATGCGCCCCCCTCCCCTGCTGGAACATAAGCCCCACCAGGGCAGGGACCCAGCCTGGCCTGTGCAAGGCCTGGGAAAGTGACTGGTGCGTAGTAGGACCTCAGCGGCCTCAGTAAACCTTCTGTTCATGAAGGCATGCCTCGCCGGCTGAAAAACGAATGCAAAACAAAATAAAGAGCAAAATACTGTGGACTGCAGACACCACGTTCTTAAAAATGAGCATAAATCTTCTAACACCACACGAGGGGTTCCCTGAGTCATTAATTTGTGCACTTGTGGTTGGAAATTCTTTTTCATCCAGTTTGCTTTCAGGCATTTCTCTGGGAGCCCGGAGGAGACTAGAAAAACCAATGAAAACACAGTTTGACCATCAACATAGATGTAACTGGCTCAAAGTCAAGGGCAAGTTAAAATTTTAAAAGGAAGGAAGAAAGGAAGGAAGGAAGGAAGGAAGGCTAAAAAAATAACAAAACTGTCCAAAAATTCGCAGAATATGTTGGTTTTGGTTTCACAAAAATGGTTTGGTTTGGGTTCACAAAAACGATCCCCCAAACTCCTCCAAATTCTGATAAATGGACATAACTACTTTAAGGGAAAACCAGGTTGTTAAATGGCCCTTGAGCACAGCAGGGCCATTAATAAATTAACATTTAATTTTCCCCAGTAGGGAAAAGGCCGAGGGTTGGGGAGAGGTCTCCTGTTATCCAAAAATATCACATGCTTCCCATTGGTGTTGGGCTAGGGCCCTTAAAGCAGACCCCAGTGGGCTAAAAGCCCCCCTCACCCCAGCCTGGTGGTCTGTCTTAAAGGGCTGCCCCTCAGCCCCAAAGTCACCCTCTCAGGGGCTCCAGGCTGGGTCTAGGATCACAAACTCCAGCTCCATTCTAGAAGCCTGACTGTGGGCTATTTCCCACCACCAGGGAGGTCTCTATCAGTATTGTCACACACACACACACACACACACACACTGCTTCCCTACCCCCTTCTCCGAAGCAGTCAGTCCTATGTCACCTCCCCCAGGAAGTCTTCCCAGACAGACCAAGCTACCCACCAAAGCTTCCCCTTGAAGCTCTCATCGCTCCATCACTCCCTGTCTTGATCTGCACGAGGACGACATCAGGGATAGTTTTGAGCCCTCTGCCCCCACAAGCAGCTCCTCTTCCCTCTGCCCAGGACCAGGGTTAAGCTAAGAAGCCCTTTCTCATTGGGTCCTCATGAGAACACGAGGCCCCGAGCAGAGAGGCTGCCTGTCTGCACAGTGAGGTGGGGCTGTGGGGATTCAAACCCCATGCTAAGCTGAGAATGCAGATGTGAGAAGTTGAGAGTGCCCCTGAGCAGAGTCTCTGACTTTTTCTCACAGGGCAGGGGCTGGGAGAGGGCCTGCCTCATTCACAAGCCACCCACGGGTCTGCTGGGTCCAGTGACCACAGCCACAGGGAGGCTGCCTCCCCAGCCCCAGGCCAGGTGTCCTCCTGGGAATTTACTTTGCAAATATAAATATTTGCTGCTGCTGGCCTGAACCAAGGCTGGGGTTGGGGTGGAGGGGCCGGGAGGTCTGAGCACCCTCCAGCGGTCTCTGGGAAGCCTCAGTCTGTTTCTGGCCTGGCCCTCTCTTCAGTGTAAAATGAGGTTCCCATTAGTAGGTTAGGTGCTGGAGAGACAGGAGCAGTGCAGCAGGATGGGGGACGTCGTAGCCAGGTGGTGGCTCCAAGGAGGTCACAGGCAAAGGGGACAGCTGCTACCTGGCTGTAGGGTGGGAGAGAGGGCCAGCGTGGACAGGGGCTGAGATGGAGGGAGGGCAGGGCTGGAGCACATCACTGGCGCGCCCAAGAGGGTGGAGAGAGGAGCACCAGCTGGGGGTGGAAGACTGGCTAGCAGGGAGTCAGGAAATGGGGGCCGCCAGGTCTTCCCGATGGGAGTGGAGCAGAGGGGTGGCAGGCATGGGCAGGCTTATGCAGCACTGAGCCCCCAGGATCCCGAATCCTCAGAGTGAAACATAAACCTGACCCTGTAACCAGCATCTTGTTAGGGTTGGAGATGCAGACAGGCCCAGGCCTTTCCTGGGCCACAACCTCTCATCTGTTCTTAAGGTTTTGTGCTGTGTGACCTCGGGCAAACTTCTTCCTTCTCTGGTTCCCCACCACAGAAGACAAGAGCTGCGGGGGTCCCGGGATGGGGAAGGGACATGTGTGCTAAGGACAGTGGGACATTGAGGGGCCCACAGAGGTTGTCTGACTCCAAGGGATCCCATGGGAGAGGAGGGGGAGGGAGCTCCTCTATCTTTCTGTCTGGGTGGGCTTCCGCCAGTCTCAGGGTTGCGCCAACAGTCTGAGTGCCCTGCCCTGGGAGTCCCTGGCTGGGGCTGCTGCACAGGAAAACTCCTGGCTCCGGTCGTACAGATGGACTTTGAATCTGGATGTGACCGTTAGCACAGCGTTTCCGTCTCCCAGCCTCAATTTCTACATTTGGACCTTCTGCACCGAGACACGATAGCATGACGCCGGTGAGTATGAGTGACGGTGCTGGGCATGGCAGACAGGGGGCACTTTCCTTCCCTTTGTGACTTTGACAGTGGGAGCGTGGGGTAGGGGGTTGGTATACTGCAGACCTCAAGTCAGAGCCCTGGTTCTGCTCTGAGAATCCCAGCTACGGAGCTTACTAGCAAGTGTGACCTTGGCTGAGACCTATGCTCTCTCTGAGCCTCACTTTCATCATCAATGTGACAATGGGGCTGATCTGTCTGCTGGGATTCACCCCAGAGGCAGGATCCCAGGGAGGCCACAGCAGCCCTGCCCTCAGCTGAGCCCACCAGGGGGTCAGAACCAGCAGATTTAGTACATTCGGGCCTTGGCCCTTCCTCAACTGTGTTCTAGTGGGACCGGGCAGCCAGGTGAGACCTCAGCCTGGCTCCGTCCCCACTTCCCAAGGCCTGGAGGTGCTAATAGAGGCTTGGCCAGGCAGGTCCTGATCCTGGCTCTTCCCACGCTGAGTGACTCCAGGTCAGTCCATTCACCTTTCTGAGCCTTGGTTTCCCCATCTGCAAAATGGGGCTCATTCCAGTCTTTTCCTCCCAGGTTGTCTTGAACATCAGAAAACATCCCTGCTCATCATCAGAGTGAACATTCCCATTCCGCAGATGAGAAAGCCAGGGCTAAGAGCTGTGAAGGAACGAAGATTCTAGAGACTAAGGCCCTGGGAATGGGGGTGGGGAAGCACGTGGAGGCCTGCTTGCTGAGCAGCTGACGAGAAGCATGGTCTCAGAGGTCGGAGGCAGGACAGTCCCAGAGAGCTGTCACAGAATCCCCAGCACAGGCGCCAAAGGTTCAAGGCCTGAGTCTCTGGTGCTCGTATTAAATGTGGGCATTTTCCAATACCAGGTGACTTCCAGATAAAGACAAGATTCAGAGAAGTGGAGTGACTTGCCCCAGGTCACACAGCAAAGCACAGCTGATCTAGGTCTGGATTCTGGAATGAGGGGTCCTCTCTCTCCTTCTTCAGGCCACCCAGGCTGCTCTGGTGACACAGCTCTGTGGCCCCAGGTCCATGTCCCAGTGCTGGGCAGACTATGAGGTCAGTCACCAGCAGGGGAAACAGCTGGGGAGCTCAGCCTCAGCCCAGCTGTCAGGAAGTGCAGGGCCTGGGATGTCCCCACACTTCCCCACCCCCATTCCCAGGGTCCCTAGCAGAGCAGTTTTCCAGAATATCCAGGCCCGAGCATCCTTTATTCAGCTCTCACTGTATGGGTTTGGGAGAGGCCCCTCCTGTCCCATCCATCATCACATTATGCCTACCCCGGGCAGTCAGGCCACCAGCAAGTTCTTTACTGTTGTATTTCATCCTCAAGACATCCCTGGGAGGCAGACTCTAGTATCCTGCCCATTCCACAGGTGAGAACACTGAGGCTTATTGTGAGGGAGTCCTAGGCTCTGCAAGAGCGCATGGCCTAGTGGTGCTCTTTAGAGAGGGTGCCCCTCCCTCTGAGTGGGCATGACACCAGGGCCACCTGCTCTGCAGCCTCCCCATTCCCCAGCCCTTGCACAATGACTTGCACAATGCATGGGGAGTCCCCGGCCCAAGGCCACACAGCTGGGGTGCAACAGATCTGGCCTGGCCCATGAAGCCCTAGATACTCCCGGCCCCAGGCTGGGATCTGGAGACACTGCGAAGGAGATGGCAGATGTCTGGGGTGGCCCAGCCCTGCCTGTCTTGCACACCCACCATGCCATCATCAGAGCCCTCAGCCCTGATAGTGGCTTCTGGACGAACCACCTCCAGCTGCGGGAGTCAAGGGCGCGGGCTCTGCCCCCACCTGTCCCCCACCCTCACCAGCTCCACAATGGGCCCTCGGACCTGGGAAGGTCTGCCCTTGAGAGGGAAGCCAGGGACAGAGCGGCCTTTGTCTGGGCAGGCCTGCTAGGCCCAGGTGGCCCCCACACTCTGGGGATTCACCCGCCCCTCCCCCCCGCCAAGCTCCTCTATAGCCTCTTTGGCAGCAGCCCCTCCTGGCTGGCTTTCCTCCTGCCCCCGGGCCCTTCCGCCTTGCTTTCTCCCAGCATGGAGGGGAGGGTCCCGTTCCTGGTTCCCCATCACTCCCCATCAGCCCTCCCACGCAGGCCTGGTGGTCTCCTCTCAGTCCAGGACCCCTACTGGCCATCAGGAGTTCCCCTGCTCCTCTAGCCACCCCACCAGAACTGGGGACCCCCCAGCCCCACAAGGAAACCTGCCAGGCCCCCTCCCCACCCCACTTTGTGGTGAGCTCTGCCCCACACCCTGGGGCACTCTGGGTATGAGACTCCACCTCTCTGGGCCTCTGGTCTGTGAGCCAGGACTCTCATAGGGTCCCGGGGAGGTGAAGCATGTATATCTTTCAAGATTGGTGATTTCTGTTAGCATCATGTTCTCCTGAGCCAGAGGCTGTGTCTCACGCATTCATGGAATCAGAATAGGTCTTGCAACTGAGGCTGCTTTGAGGGCCCCAAAAGGCTCTTTTCCACTGAGGTGCCTACAGGACTGCTTCTTGGGCTGGTTCCAGGCTGCTCTGTCCTCTGGAGGGCCATTGTGGGAACACAGCCCTTGGTGACCAAAGTCTTCCTCTCTCTGAGTTCAGGTAGGCAGTGAGGGCAGGAGCCACCCCGTCTGCTTAGCAGAGAGGCAGGTGGCCTGGAGAGGGCTCTCCAGGTAAGCATGTGGCCAGGGCGTGGGGAGGCCTGGGCTGTGTCCTCTGGGCGTGCTGGGGTGTTGGGCGCTTAGCTCTGAGCCGCACATGTGGCCTGCAGAGGAGGGCCCTGGGGTAAAAGAGCCCTCCTCCTGGGACGTGCACTATGCGTGGTATGCCCACCCCTCGGACCCTGACTGCCATTCAGCAACTGTACACCCACCACTTTCCGGAGCCCGGGTTTCTTCGCCTGCAGGACGGATACAAGCATCCCAACCATGCCAGCCCAGACCTAAGTGGTGCTTCACTTCCGAGAGCTGGGAGGGTATCCAATGGACACATCCAGATGGGTTTTCCCCCGAGTTTGGAGGAAAGACCTGAGATGGAGTGACTCAAGATGTGAGCTCCAGGGCATGTATGGAATTTCTCCAGAGCTCCTGAGAGTCCCCCGGGAGGGAGGCGGGCCCACACCTGGGGGGCAGCTGGCCCCAGCTGTGTCCAAGCTGTGCCTCAACGGTGGGCCCCGGAGGACACGCTGCTGAGTGTGCAGTGCCCCCCAACTCAGCAAGGGTTGACCGTTCCCACCCGTGCACCCGAGGGAAGGCACCTGGCCTGTCCCTCAGGGGGTCCTACCTTCCTCACAGTTCATCCCCGAGTGCCCGGGGCAGCACCTCCACTCACGCGCGGTCACCATCTTGTACATCACCTTGTACGACGGTCTCATCACGGTTCTGTAGCTGAAAGAGGGGCCCAGGGGGCCAAACTCAGACAGAGTCTTCTGCTGCCTTTCCTGCTCACCTGGATGTCCATGAGGACAATGTCTGGGGTCCTCTGCCACCTCTGGGCCCCTCTGGATCCTCTCTCCGGCTATATTCTGGGATTCAGCCCCTCCAATCCCTCCTAACTCCCCAGGTTGGGCGGGGGGGAATCCAAATCCTAACTGGACAGGGAGTCCCTGCAAGCTGGCCTGTCCCCAGAAGTGAAGACTCACCAAGCAAATGCATGTGGGTAACTGGTGGACTCCTTCCTCCAGGAAGCCCTCCAGGTGCTCCAGGAGCAGAAGAGAAGGTGCTGAGATTGGGCATAGGGCTGGTGTTCCCTTTGCTCCACCCGCCGTCGGGGTCCCAGCCTTGCCCTGCACTTCTGATGCTGGGCTGTGACCAGGTCTCTGTTCATGCTGTGCCCCCACCTGGAATGCCACTGGCTTCTGAGTCACTGGGGTCTCACTCACCTGTTCCCTGGGCAGCTCATGGGCCAGGGGCAATTCTGCAGCACTCGCTGAAGGTAGGTGCCATTTTGCACATGGCATGAGATGGTCCGGGTCACCACGTAGGAGCACCAGTTCCTGAAACAGACCCACAGCAAGCAAGCTCGGGCACTGTGCGCAGCCCCTGCCCGGGACCCGGGGTAGGGGGGTGAGTGAGGAGGTCCAGGTTCTCTCCAGGAGCCCCCGAGTCTCTAGGTGGAGAGACCCCTGAGCTCTCAGAGTTCTTTGGGCCCCAGTGGGAGTCTTGGGGGCACTGTGGCTGGGGGTGAATCCAGAGCCCTGGAGGGGGCAGCTATGCTGGGGGCGCTTGGAAGGGCTCGGGGAGAGCTGCGGGGCACAGGACAGGAGCAAGGTATCTTTGCCCGACCTCTCCTTTCTCAATATCACTTCTCTCCACCCACAGCCCATCCAGGTCACCAATACCTCCTGCTGCCCACCGGGACAACAGCAGCAGCCCCTCCGTCCTGCTCCTCAGTGGCTCCTAAGAAGGAGTGCCCTAAAATGGAAACCTGGCCGTATCCTTCTCTCGCTCACCTTAATGCTCAGCACTCCAGTGCTCACATCTGCTGGGATCCCTCACCTCCGGGCCTTTGCTCACACTGGGCCCACTGCCCGGAGCACCCTGCCTCTACTTCCTCACTTGTCACCTCCAACCTTCAAAGCCCTACTGTGCTGTCACCTCTCCCCTTGTCCTTTCCCATCTCCACCTACCCTAACAGAATGATGGTTTTCTGCCCGGATCCTGCAGCACTCCATATCCCCATCAGACTGAATAAAGCTGGCAATTCATGTCTGCCCTCTCCCTCCCCTGGCATGACAGAAGAGAGGCCGTCTGTCTTATCCTTGGGTCCCCTCTGTGGAACAGCCAGATGTCCCAAGTATGGAGGACTGACTTCTCCAAACGCTGATTAATAATCATAATTGTGCTGCATATATCAAGCAACTACTGTATGTTTCATAGTGCACTGCATATATTGAGCACCTACTGTATGCTAAGGGTATTTACATTCACCTTCTTGGTGAGCCGGGCCGGCACCTCCCCACATTTTACAGAGGGCAGGGGAAGACAACTGTTCCTGTCCCAGACCTGACACATGATAGAGGCAGATTTGCACCCAGGAATGTGGATGGCCCCCCCTGGATCCTGACTCCATCCCAGAGACCTCAGCTTCCGTTTCCTCCCCATCTCCTGAGCCATGGTCCGTGGTTCTGTAAAGGCCCCAACCTGGGAACCTGCTGACCCCAGGCTTGAGGTCACAAAGAAAAACTCTGGTGGAGTGGCGGGCTCAGGCCACAAAGGGTCACCTAAAACAGTCCCTTCTATCCCAGCCCCGGCAAAAAATGCAGGGCCCATGACCCTGTGCAGGCTGAGGGCTGCTGAGCGCCTGGAATGTTCTGGCCAACACAGAGGCATCTGCTGCCACCGAAATCAGTCTCCTGGCTGCTGTCCCACCCCCCACCCTGGCCCACCCAGGGGACAATGTCCTTGGCTGGTACCTGCGATCTAACCCACTGTGGGACCCTGGGGAAGTCCCCTCCCTGTCTGGTCACCCTGGAATCAGTCCGGGAGGCAGGAACAGCCCAGCCAAAGGCAAAGGGGGGAAAAGGGTGGCTTTGTTTAGACCAATGACCCGGCAGAAGCTCCACCCAGCCCATGGCCAGCCACTCCATGCGAGAGGTGACAGGCACTTGTTACAGCGCTGAGCTAAAGCCCAAGTTCTCCACATGCAGACCACCGTGTCTGCTTAAGTGAAAAACGCAACAGGCAGAGAATGATTGCGTTTCTATTCAAATGAGGAACCCCAAAGACTATACGCACATTCATAGCTATATATGCATAAAGGTAGGAAAAATCACAGGCTTGCGGCAAATGGCCCCCTCTGGGGGCAGGGAGGGGCTCTCCATCTGTTCCATCCCCTGCACTAACAACAGCCTTGGGTTATCATGCTTGCTGCACACCAGGAGCTGGGGCCTGGGCCTTTCCCACATCAATTACGAGCACCACTTTACAGATGGGAAAACAGAGGCTCTGGGGTCTGGGATATGCCCAAGGCACCCAAGATGAACAACACAGTCATGGTTGAGCTGAGGTCCATCTGATCCTAGAGTCTGCCCTCTTAATCTCTGGCTGGCAATTTTTCTCCTAATGAGTAGGTGGGGATTTTAAAAGTTAAATACATTTCAAAAAGGCCCCCCATCCTTTAGATCCCCTGGGTCCCTGGAGCTGTGCTTTTTGAACCTGGAGTTTTGTTTGCTTGGGAAGGGGTGGGGGCATAAGCCCCTTTGAGAAAGTGATGTCGGTTGCAGCTCCTCTCCAGAAAAATGCATAAAACTCAGAGTGCAAGTTTTGGGAGGGGGCTTCCTGAGGGGTGTCTACAGACACAGGGCCATGTGCCCTCACCCGCACATGAGCACACACCCCTCCCTCCATGCCCACACACTGGACTGCGCTTGGGGAGGTGCACCTGGCACTGCCCACAGTTGCCTGATCTGCCCCTCTATCCCGGGGGTGGGAGCTAGAGAAAACAATTTTCTTCTTCTTTCTTAATTAAAATCACCCCCAGGTGGGTCACTGCTGGCTCCCTGGTTTATTTCTCATGACCCTGAGTTTGCTTGAATCTCTTGCTTGGGAGATATGGAGCTGGTGGCTGACTAGCCAGAGGGAAATACTCAAGATATGTGGAGTCCAAGGTCAGCCCCTGGCCCCTTCCCTGGGGTGTGGGGAATCACCAATAACCACAGCCCACCCCTCACCGACCTTGAAGACCCCAGACCCCACTGCTCTCTGGATAAATCCAAGTTCTTCTGCAGAGCCCTGGCCCGGAGCCCCTGTAAATTTTCCACCCGGGCAGCAGGAAGGAGGTCCTTCTAAAGCACAGACTTAATGTGGCCACTGCCTGCTTCGAGTCCACAGTCTGCCATGGCTCCTCATTGCCCTGTGAGCCCAGACTGACTGGTCCTCCAAGGAGGGGTGGGGCACCTCCAGGGGTCCCTTTCAGCAGCCCTGAGCTCTTCCCTTCCCTGTGGATGCTGACAGAGGGCATTGGCAGGGGCCAAGCCACGACAGGGCTCAGCCTGAGGTTGCTTAGGGACGTTTGCTGAATGACTGAATGATCAAGAGCAGAGAGTGGGCCTGGGCGGGGGAGCCATGACCCAGGTTCCCAGAGATGGATGCAGTACTTGGAAGCCGGCCTACAATCCCGCCACCCCTGGGGGCCCTGTCTCCCGGGACGGGACGTGGTCAGTGAGAAGGTGCCCGGGAACCCCCGAGGCTGAGTCTGTGGGATAGAGCTAGGGCAGGGGCTGGGAGAAGGTGGCACTTCCCTTCTGGGCTTCCTACTCGTGCCCACTCAGCACCTCCCAGGCCCCCAGAAGCTGCCGGAGGAGAGAAAACAGGCCAGACCAGCTCAGCCTGGCACCGGCTGCCCCCACGAGGGCCTCCCTCCCACTTGCCCTCCAGTCCCTGCCACGGGGGCCCAGAGGACTTTGTCTCTGCGGGGCCCAGGGCTGTGATCCGGAACAGTGATAGCGGCTAATTGCAGGAGGCAGCCAAGCGGGCCAGGGGCCAAGGGCCGTTATGAAAAGAAGAGGAAAGAAAGGAGACGTATGAAGTGGGGGCGGGGTGATTAGAGCCAGAACCTCACTCTGGAGGCAAAGTTCTAGTCCTGGCTCTGCTACTTCCTAACTTGGCGACCTTGGACAAGGCCCTGACTCTCTCAGTGCCTCACTTTGTCCATCTGCAGATGGGGACAGCAGGATCTCCTCTGGCAGAAGAGATTTCACACACACCACATAGCCCGCACTAAGAGCTGTGGTTCTTGGACTGAGGCTCAGACCCCACAGCTGGGGTCCCGCAGCTTCCCCGAGAGACCTCAGCACAGGACCTTCCATCCAAGGTCCTTGCCTTGACTTTGGGATAGAGATTGCCAGGCTCTGCATTTAATAGGGGGGGGCACCCTGAAGTCATATGGCCGGGTCACCCATGTGGGTGCAGAGTTGGGATTTGAGCTCCCGGGAGAGGGGCTGGGGAAGAGAATTCTTCCCTCTCCTTGATTCTAGGACTTGCCCCAAGGAAGCCCACCCTGCAGGAGGAAGTGGCCTGGGACACTGGTGATGGCTTCTATTAGAGAACCACAGTGCTGAGATGGGGCTTTAAAGGAAATAGGGTTTCAGGAAGGGAGGGACCTAGGGGGGAGGGTGTCAGGAAGCAGCCCCAGCAGGGACTGGGGGACATACAGAGGGGTGGGGTGAACCAAGGCAGCTCTGCACAGCCCCCAGGCACCCTGGTTCTGGGGGTCTCAAAGTCTTGCCACATTCCTGGGGCCGGGGCAGCCCCTTGGATGCCTTCCCGGGCCTCCCCCTCCCCAGGCACAAAGCCTCTTTTCTGCCTCTGATCCCTTGGCTGCCAAGGGGCGCCTGGGGTGCTGGGCTGGGGGTGGAGGGAGGTCTGATGGCGTGTGATGTCCCCATGCTATCTCCAACAATGCTGGGACATGGCCACAAGGGGAGGTCCCGGCAGCTGAGGACCAGGATTCCTGCAGCTAGGGGTCCCTTCCTCCACCTCATGTCCGTGATAGCAGGAACCACTATTTGTCCCTTCTGTGGGGGATCACCCCCCCCCCAGAACAGGCCAGTGGGCCAGGGAGAAGGGGAGGAAAGAGGGGAACACTGAGGAAACGGAGAACCGGGGCAGTGAAGTGACCTGTCTGAGGTCACACACTGAGTGAGGACCAGAGCCGGGACTCCTAACCACGAGCTGCAAACCCTTCCCAGACCCACAAGCTGACACCTTCTCCTAGGTAGCCAAGGACACCGGACTGGGAAACTGGCCTGAATTGAGGTGCCGCTTTCTCTCTCTGGGTCCCATTCTGATCTGTAAAACGGGAACAACGGCATTGCTCGTAGGGCTTTGGTGATGCTAGGCCACTGTGAGCCTTCTGTAAACAGATGGGGTGACAGTTCCCAGTGACCACCAGCTACCTGCCCAGGGCCACCATCTTGCTCCCACCCAGGAAGCCCTGGTGGGTGAGAAGCCCAGGCTGGGAAACCCTGCCCTGGACTGGTTGGAGGGCACCTAGGATCCTGGGGGTTCACATTCATGCCCTGGGCAGGTCATATCCTCCTTCTGAGCCTCAGCTTCCTCTTCCGTGAAAGGCAGATCATCAAAATGCATGCCTCCCATGGCAGCTGGGAAGATTCTGGAGGTGGTGGGTGCAGGTAATTATGCCCAGCCCAGGTCAGCTGTGGTCAGCATGCAGTAGGTGGGAGTGGCTGTGATATGGGACACCTGCCTGCTCCTGTCTGGGACCCTGCTATTCTAGCCTCTGATGCCGTGGCCACCTCTGCCCTCCAGCCCTAGCCATGTCACCTGCTCTTGCTAGCCCAGCAAGGGCATGTTGGCCCCTGACCACTGGGAAAGGGAATTTCTGAAAAGAATTAAAGAATTGAGGCCCTAGGGGGTGGGGGCCCCAGGAAGGCCTTTGAATGGGATGAAAAGGCCTAAAGCGGTCTGGCTACTCCGCATTGTCTGCCTCAAACAAATGGCTGGCCTTCGAGAGGGAACCCCAGCAGGGGTAGGGGCTGCAGCCGGGACAGGGGACAGGTTCCAACGCTGTTATCATGGCCAGAAAGACACAGATTCGAATCCCAACACTTCCATTAATGGCCCATGAACCCAGACGATTATGTTAATTCTCTGGGGTCTCAGTTTGCTCATCTGCTAAATGGGGACAGTGCTTCCTACCTTACTCAATCCTTCAAGGATTCATGACCACGCTGCAAATAAGGGGCTCCTCCCTGGGGAGATGCTCCAGAAACACCAACAGAGAGAATGTTCCCAGCTCCAGAACAGCATTAGGAATACAGAATGCTCTCTCCAGTCTCTGATTAAAATGCCAGGTCCCTGGGGTGGCCACTGACCCACAGATCTGTGAAATTCCACCCCAGTCTTCTTCCTCCGAGGGAAATAAATAGCCGGGGTACTAAAAAAAGCCGAGAGAAGGGAAAAGGGAGGGGGGTCCCCAAGGGTCAGCTGGGGGATGTGCTGGGCTTTTCCTGCATGCAGGGAAGGGGGCCCTTGAGCTAGGGCGATGGAAGTCCCAGGAGGCGGGCTTCTCCCTCGCTGTTCCCCTTCCCCCACCTCTGGGGCTCTGGAGGTGAAGTGGTGGGGGGTGGGTGTTGGAGGAGTCTGGAGGGGAATGCTGGCTCAGGCACATGGAGTCGGGGATCCCCGCACTGCCGGGAGCCTCCTCCAGATAGCGGGGCTGGCCCAGGTCCCTACTCCCATCCGGCTGGCACCAGGTTCCGTTCCCAATCCTTGGCTTGCACGGAGGTTGAAGGGAGGTTTGCGGGGGGTGGGGAGGGGTGCATGGAGTCCCGGCCCCGGGGCTGGCAGGGCACAGAGGTGGTGGGAGGCGACCCTTACCTGCGTCCGGAGAACGGGGATCCCCCGACGCTCCACGCGGCGCTGCCACCAGGGAGCAGGAGCCCGAGGCAGAGCAGCGCCCAGGCCCGCGGGCCGCCCATGCTGCGCCCGGCGCCCTCCGCGCGCGGCCCCTCGCCGTCGCCGCCCCCAGCCCCTTGTCCCCGCCCGCCCGCGCCGCCAGCCTCCACCGAAGCGCGGAGCCCGGTTCCCAGCGCGGCGACGGGAGGGCGGGCGGGAGGCGGGCGCGGGGCGGGGGCGCGCGTTCCCGGCCTCGCCCGGCCCCGCGGCGCGGCCCCCCGCCCCCTGCACCGCGGCTGCCAACGCGGAAGGAGCCCCGGGGGGCCGGGCGCCCCCGCCGGGAGGCCCGCCAGGTGCCCACCTGAGCCCGGCGCCCTTCGCCGCATGACCCTTTGGGGGCCAGGTGCCTTCTCATGTGCTGCAGGCACTGGGAGCTGAGCCTGGACCCAGAGCCGCCACGCCTGGACTAATGATGCCAGGGCCCTCATCCCCTAGCTGTGCATGCAACAAAGGCTTCCTGAGCAGTGAGCGCCACTGTGTGCAGGGCACCTCGCCTCCGCTTCACATCCTGTCTCCGTTTAATCTTCAAACCACTCTAGGCGCGGTGGGCACAATCATTCCCATTACACAGAGAAGTAAACTGAGGTCCAGGCACTCGTGGCTGCCCCTGCCAGGAGAAGCCGCTGCTGTGTCTCCTATCTTACTGCCATTTTACAAATGGAGAAACTGAGGCACAGAGAGGCGCAGTCTGTCAGTGGTTGGAAGAACCAGGGTTTGAACTCATACCTTCTGACTTCAGAGAGGTC
Source organism: Mellivora capensis (assembly GCA_004024625.1). Lineage (NCBI taxonomy): Eukaryota > Metazoa > Chordata > Mammalia > Carnivora > Mustelidae > Mellivora > Mellivora capensis. The sequence continues at coordinate 85,109 of PISX010002054.1, read as the reverse complement.
AGCTCTTTTTTGGACAGGGGTGCAGGAGGGTGGGGGAGCAGAGGGAGAGAGAGAGAGAGAGAATCTTAAGCAGGCTCCACACCCTGCTCAGATCCCGTAGCCGGACTTGATCTTATCAGCCTGAGATCATGACCTGAGCCAGCCAGGTGTGCCAAAGCGGGGTCAGCTCTTAACCACAATTAGGGAAGAGGGCAGGTAGCTTGTCGGTCTGGGCCTCAGTTCCCCATCTGTAACAAGATAAGGACCGGCTTAGAGTGGAGTTTCTTTATCTGGGGTACATGGATGAGCTTCTGGGGAGACAGGTGTGAATCCCTCAAAGGTGTATGCAAGTAGCGCACGATGTGTGCGCGTGTGATGGAGTAGTGTGTATATGTGTGATGTGTGCATGTGCTAGTTTGATGGGTATTTGTGGAATGTGCGTGATGCCTGTGTGCAGGTGTGCAATGGATGTCTGTGGTAGGTGTGTGTGCTTCTGGGGAGGAACCACGGCTGTCATTAGAGATGGCCTCTCCAAAATCTCAGGACAGTCTCTAACCTTCTCTTCTGCCTGGATTGTCCAACCAACCGAGCCACCCAGGCGTCCCATCTTCTGCCTGGATTGACATGCAGCAGGCAGTCCCGGTCTGGGGAACCCCCTGCCCAGCTTGGCAGTACACCAGGGGCCTGCCCTTCAGGATCCTGCCGTGGCTTGTCCACACCCAGACCTAGACCCAGGATCTCTACTAGAAACACTCCAGAAGGAAGGATCTGCCAGCCCCTGCCTCCCTGGGACGCCCCCCTCCCCCCCGCCCCGGGACTCACCACGGCCGGGCAGCACCAGATTCTGTGCCTAAGCAGGGTGGTGCCAATATAGAGGGAGCTGCCCCCCTACCCAAGGGGACAGGTAGTGAGAACTAGGTTCAAACCCTGCTCTGCTGTCTTTGCCCCAGTTAGCTTGGGCAAGTCCTGCCCCTCTCCAGCCTCAGTTTCTCTTTGTAAGGACAGCTGCACCTTCCTCATGTGGTGGGCCATTCGATGTCATGGCCATGCCGGGGCATCCACTGTCCCCTGCTTCACATGGCCCCCCAAGCGTGCCCCACTTCCTCCAAAGACATCATCACAGCATCAACTTTGCTCCCTTGGGGAGCTGCCTCCCTCCCTTCCATGTGCAATTTTGGGACACCTACTTTATGCTGGCTGTCTGACCTCCCAAAACACAGCTTGGTGCCTCCCCGGTTAGCCCTTGGTTTTGCCATGAGATCAGTGACTTCATTCCCCGGATGACTGGTCACTCCCAAGGGGCCACCTCCTGAGAGGATCCCAGCCCACCAAGCCCTGGGTAAGTGGGGAGGAAGAAAAACCATCTCCCCAAAGGGCACTTTGGAGGGCAGCTCTGAAGGAAGGATAAGGGATGGGCACTGGCTTCTGTTCCACAGAGTGCCTGGGAGGGCTTGTGAGATGACTGGGACCCCCGCTGGGTGCCACAGGAAGAGGAGACTGCCAGAGTTTTGGTCCGGTGATTACTGGCATACACAGTCCTCGATCACTGCCACCAAGCTCATGGGAGTGCAGGCCACAACAGGACTTCTCCAGCAAGAGAACCCTCTCTAAAAAAGGAACTTTGAACAAGGGATCCTCCCAGGAAAAGGTGTTATCCACATTTGGTCCTGTCCTGGCTGAGTCCTGGGGTCTCCTATAAGCTCCTGGTGGTGCTGTCTGGGGGTTCCTGCCTAGTGTCAAACCCCCCCCCAATTCCAGAGCAACCACTGGGAGCTGTGTGACCTGGGATAAGTCACCTCCCTTCTCTGAATCTCACTTCCCAGCCTGAAAGAACAAGCTGTTGGAGCTTTTCGAGATCCCTCTGGCTCAGGAGTTAGCTTCTGGGCAAGTGTGAAAGATCTGGGTCTCCGCGTGGAGGTCCCGGGGGCATGGCCTTCTGAAAGCCCCTGCTTTAAGCACACACTTTCCTGGGAAATGTCATCCTGTTTTCTGGTCCTCTTTCCTCCCTGCGCAGGGAGGGCAGGAAATGCTGCGGGGACCTGGGGCTTGGTCATTTGAGGTTTCAGTGTTTGCTGAGGCAGAGAGGAGAGGGGCCTGCTGGCTCGAGGTCTCGGGGCCTGTCCCTGTGGGTGGGGCCTCCTCCCTCAGGGTCCGGTCCTATCTGCTGCCAAGACCAGACCACGACTGCCAGTAAGAGCGCGGCTTCCGTTACAGAGTGCTGCCTGCGTGCCAGGTGCTGTGCTAGGCATTCTGCTTGCATTGTCTCCTGCCCTCCTCTCGGTCCCCAGGGAGGCCGCTTAGTATCCCCCGGTGTGCGCTCACCTGAGGAGGGCCAGGCATCGAGAGGTGCTGGGTCATGCGCGCATGCGTCGAGCCCCACAGCAGGGCTTTAGGGACAAAGAGGACTTGGCTCAGATTTGATGCCTGTCTGGGAGCTGGTGAGGTGAGAGAAAACACGTGGGCACACATGTGTGGACCATACAGGGACGCGGGGACACACACACACACGCCCTCTTGGAGCAGGCCATGGGGTCCGGGAAACGCAGCCCTTCTGGTGTGGATTCACCGACATGTCCACTCGGCCTGGTCCAAACAGGAAATGCTATTCTCATAGCAAATAAATCTGGGCCGCAGGCTCCCTTCCCTGTGAACCCCCACTTGGAGCCTCTGCTGAGGGCCCCTTTCCTGTGCTGGCATCCCACACGATAGCCTCCCTGGCTCCGGGGTGGGTGGGGGGGCATGACTATCAGCTCCGTTTGCATACCAGCTGGGCTGAGACCGGGAACCCCACCTGATCTGTACCCACCTTGTCCAAATTCTGGAGGTGAGGAAGGAGCTCCAGTGGACTGGGGGCTAAGAGGTGCCCACAGAGCTGTGTAGCAGCCCCCGAGAGGCCCGGGCCTCCAGCCCGGGCACTGCCTGGGGTGTCATGAAAGGGAAGGGGCCCGGGTAAATGTCAGTGGCCTTCGAAGCTTCTGCCCAGACAAAGGGCAGGCCCAGAGGGCTAGGCCTTCCCCCAAGAGTTTCCAGGTTGGGGAACAATGCCCGCTTTCTGTGCCTTTGATCTGGAGGCCTGGCCCTGTTGCCCCTCTGTCCCAGAGCCTAGGACATCTCATGGGGCCAGAGTGAGGGGCGCTGCTCCCGCCCCCTCCACCCCCCAAGAGCTTGCAGCTGCCTGGCCAAGTTATTTATGCTGCATGGAGCTGCTGTTCCCACCCAGCTCACTGCTTCCTCACAGAGCTGGGTCTGAGGCTAGAAGGGAATGGTAGGAAGGAAGCTGTCAGAAAATCATAAATTAGGCCTGCAAGAGGGCCTTCTGCCGTCCTCAGGGATCCTAGGGAGGAGAGGCCTGCGCCTTTGGGAGTGGGGGGAAGATGACAGAGTGGCAGGATGGGGCACAAGCTGGCATGACAAGACTGGGTACCTGGATCTGGAGTCAGGAGACCTGTATGTTCTGTGTGATCTAGAACTGGTCCCTTCTCTCTGGGCCTCAGGCCTCCCATCCGGAAAGTGGGGGTGATACAAGACTTGGGGACTCTCCTGTGACTGTGCTCTGTTGACTGTGAAGGGATGGACAAATGAGAGGCCTTCTGCTTAACATTTGTCCCATTTCCCATCCTCTGGTACCTCCCCCCAAGTCCTCCCTCTTTTCACCTTTCCGCCTTCCACTCTGTCCCATCTGCCTCCTGTGGAGTCGCTTACTCGGTATCTCTTTTCACACCTGAACTCCTACAACAATGGGTTAATGAAGTCTCCTTAGGCACCATCCACCTAGCTGGGGGAGGGAGGGGCGAGTAGAGGGGGGAGCTGTGAGCTCCTTCACACTAGAGTGTCAATGACTAATATGTTGGATGTTTTTATATGTTGGAGGGCAGTAAACAGAGATTCTTCCTCACTTAAGTCCTAAATCACTGGTAGTGGAACTTCTAGACTAATAAGGGAGATGTTTGGTGACCAATGGTCTAGGAATGAGGTCTGCCAAGTGAGAGGGCCTTCTGAGTGGGAAGGTGTCTATCTGCCTGCCCCAGTGAAGTGAAGCCCCCAGCTCCCCACCACTGGACACATGTGGAGGGGTGGCCATAAGTCTCTGTGGTTCGATGGGTATGGCAGGTATCAAGGGCAGGCAAGAGGAGCCACTCAGAGCAGAGGCCCCAGGACCCTGCCGGTCCTAGGTGGCACCTGCTGGGCCATGAGCACGTGATACCCCTGACATGAATGGTTTCCATCAGCGGAAGTACTGCAAGGGGGGAAGAGGAAAATGAGAGGGATGGGAGAGAGAAAGAGCCCGAGGGAGACAGAGGGATAGAGAGAGGCACTCAGAGAGAGAGGGAGAGGGAGCCAGCCAGTCAGTAATAGAAGAAGACAGGTGAGCCAGGGAGATGTAGCAAGTAGATGGACAGAGAGGCAGAAAAAGAGACAGAAAGGCACAGAGGAAAGGGTGCTTTGGGAGGAGGCCCCCAGGCTCGCAGGAGTTGGGCAGAAGGGGGCAGGACCAGTGTGCCAGCCCAGCACCATTCCGGAGCTTCATCCATTTCTCTGCACCCCACAGACTCTGGCCTCCCTCAGCACCCTGCCCCTCTGCCCCCAAGGGTGGGAACCAGTCTCCCCTATCCCATGCCTGGCCCTGGTTGACCTGGGCTGGTATCAGCTGTGTAACAGAGCCCTTGGGCCCAAGATAAATGGATTCCCTAGCCTCCTGCTTGGCCTGCAGAGTCTTTAGGGGATGGACAGCCACATGGGGGATGTATGTTCCTTGGGCACTTGGACCCCAGGTACTTCCTGCCCCGTACTCTGGTCCAGCCCTATGGCACTAAGCCTGGATCCCTTGTCCATCTGCTCACCCCTTGGCTTTTTTCCCATCCAGCCTTCCCCCTTTGTGGGATGTGACCTCAGTCTCCTTGGTGGTCTTACCTCCTCTCTGAACCTTCTAGTATTTCAGGATCTTCCCAAGGGCAAATGAAGCCAGTTCACCATGTGGGGAAACCTTTAGCCTCCCTGCTGCCCTCAGGTTGAGAACTGAACATGGTCTGGCCTGCTCATCCTCCCTCTGACCCAGACCCTGGCACACTAAATGTGTCTCAGGTGTCCCAACCACCCTGTGTTCTCCAGCCAGCCACACGACTTTCCTATCCTGTCCCCTTGGCCTGCCAATGCCCAATCACCCTTCAGTCTCAGCTCAGCTATCACACCCTTTGCCTCTAGGAAGATGTCCTATACCGTCAAGACTGGGTCACGTGTCCGCTGGGCTTCCCCACTCACAGCATGCTGTGCTGGAGCCATCTGTTCATTTGTCTGGTTCCCTTGATAGGTCCATAAATAGGCATAGATGCTGGGCCCTTTTTGTAATTTTTCCAAGAGTTCCAAGAAAGATACATACCCCAGACCCCATCAAAGATACATTCAAGTACTTTAAAATTTCTTCATAGAAAAAAGTAATGTGATTAACTGTGGGAAAATTTGCAACCTATCAGTCAAGAAAAAAAAGGTTAATTTCCTCCACATATAAAGAGCTCTTACAAATCAATAACATCAATGACCCAGTAATGAGCAAAAGGTATGAACAGACAACTCAGAGTGAAAAGGCATTCACCTTCACTCAAAAGAAAAGCAATGCAAATGAAAACTACAATAAGGTAGCACCTTCCAAAACTAATGCTACAGACTTAAATCATTTTTGATAAGATGGGTTGGCAAGGGTGTGGAAAAAATGTCACTTCACAATGCCTTCTTTGGAGCAGTTGGTAATATGTAAGAAAAGGTAAAATGTATACTCCTTTGACCTAGTAGTTCCACACTGAGAAGGCCTCTTACACATATATTTGCAAAGAACCCAAGGAATTGACCGCAGCGGTATTTGTAGTAGTAAAAGACTGAAAACAATCTAAACTTCCATTGCGGGAGGCTGGTTACGGCACCTCCACCAGGAGAATGCTGCGTTGCCACTAAACAGAATGAGAACAGAAACAAACTGTGGTACACTCTTACGGCGGAATATTAGTCAGGCATTAAAGAAACAGAGTCCTGACATGTGCCACAGCTGGGATAATGGATAAACCTTGAAAACATTAGGCTGGGGGCACCTGGGCGGCTCAGTGGTTTAAAGCCTCTTCCTTTGGCTCAGGTCATGATCCCAGGGTCCTGGGATCAGGCCCCGAATCGGGCTCTCTGCTCAGCGGGGAGCCTGCTTCCCTCCCACCCCAGCCTTCTCTGCTTGCCTCTCTGCCTACTTGTGATCTCTGTCTGTCAAATAAATAAATAAAATCTTTAAAAAAACAAAACAAAACACATTGGGCTGGGTTAAAGAAGCCAGAGGCAAAAGACCACATACTGTATTCATACGTGTTGCCCAGAATAGGCAAATCCATAGAGACAGAAAGCAGGGGGGATAGGGACAGGGGATGGGGAAGGACTGCTACTGGCCAGCGGGGTTTTTTAGGTGATGAAAATGTTCTAGAATTAGATAGAAATAGTGGCCCCACAATTCTGAATACACTAGAAACCGCTGAATTGAACATGTTGAAAGATGAATTTTGTGATATGTGAAATACATATATAGAGATGAGGTAGATTAGGGAACACTTTCCAAGACCAGTTGTGAAGTGAAAAAAGTAAGTACAGCTGTGTGTAAAGGCTGCTGCCATTTGGGGGGAAATTATAGGAATATATACCCATAAACACTTGGATTTCGCACTCACCTCTCAAGGATTCACGAGAAACTGATAACCATCTGTCTTTGGGAAGTGAACTGTGGGATTGAGGGTGTTTGTTTTCATTGTGAATCCTTTTACATGGTTTGAAAAAAAAATTAATATCCCAAAGTACACATGCCATAGTCCTTCTCTGCCCAAAGAATGAAATACGTGTGTGCGTGCCCATGTGCGCCATGTAAAATGGCGGCTCTTAAGATTCCAGCCCTGGTGCCTATTGCCTGCAGCCTAGGAGGGCCTCTGGTTGCTAGTGTGAGGTTTCTCCGCACATTCATACCTCTGGGCAGGCAGAGGTCTACTAGCATCAAGGCTGTATCAGGAATTGTACCTCTGAGCGGGGACGTGGCCCCATCCTGCTCTCCCTGGGAGGACCCCAAGCTCCTGTCCTCAGCAGGCCTGGCCCAGGACTTCCGGTTGCTCAGGTCACACCCGAATGGAGGTTGTTCAGGGAGGTAACAAAGAAGTGGGAAGGGCCAGAGGGAAAGGCCCATCCCTGGAACTGGGTTGTCGGACAGCCAGGGCTGCCCCCATGTCTGCAGGCCCTGAAATTGGCTGTGTCGTCCCCCTGATCCCAGGGAGGGAGGAAGAGGGAGAGAGGGGGAGAGAAGAGGGAGACAGAGAAGAGGAGGATCAGAGATGGAGAGAGACTGAGCCAGCATGTCCCCATGGAGGAACCTGAGCCTGGCACGGAGACAGGGCAGATCAGCATAGAGTCACACTGGCAGAGACAGGGAGAGAAAAGAACAGAGAGTCGGAAGGAGGACAGGGTGATGGAGAGGAGTGTGGGGGTGGGGAAATAGAGGCAGCATTGACCTGCTTCCTCCTGGGTCAACCCCAGGCTATTATCTGTGTGACTGCACCCCGCACGAATTATCCCAGCTGCCCATGCGGGGATGCTCTGCCCAAGCAAGTGAGGCCAGGGAGGGTGATCAACTGCACAGCTGGCAGTAGCAGAGTGGGACCCAATGTCTGGCTGCAGACCCCTGCAGCGCGTGGTCAGGGCTGTCCAGGTCCGGAATCGGCCCTGTACCCCACCCTGTGGCCATCTCCATCCTGAGAGGGGCCCGCTGGCCCCTCTGGGCTGCTTGTGCCCTGTCCCATTGGGACATTCCCAGGGGCACAGCTACCTGCCTTGGAGTCCTCCAGCAAGAAGGGCAGCCTATTATCAGGAAGGGACCCAATATGGGGCTAACGTTGTGAAGTCTGTAGCCCCTGTTGACCAGGAGGGTATTTTCAGTCCTGCCTCTGTCTTCCTCACCGTGTGACCTTGACCACTGTTGCTTCCCCTCCCTGAGCCTCAGTGCTCTTGCTTGGAAGATGGGGATAGCAGCAGCTACCTCTCTGGGTAGATTGCTACGAGGAGACTTTAAGCGGGCTCCTTGCCCGGTGGCTGGCACCCCTGCTCAGGAAGAAGTACCCACGTTGAATCTGAAGCATGTGACCCATATAGTTTGCAGAATGAAACATCTGGGCAGCCTGGGGACAGACAGAAGGGTCAGCCTTTGGAAAAGAGAACCTCAGGGAAAAATCTAGGGTTTCCTAAAGGCTCTTTGTTACTACTCATTGTTGCTTGAAATGCTTCTCTTGGCCAATCTCTCGCTTTCCTAAAGCAAGGAAACTTCGTGTTGAAATTCAAAGCTCTTCTCTAGGAGGGCTATCGTATTGATGCAGGAGTAGGCTGAAGAATTCACGTCCTGTCATTTTGCCTGGCTTTGCTGGCTCAGAACCCGCCTTGGGCACTCTGCCTGCAATTAGGAAGCATTGCCAGTAGGTGGCGTCCTGAGTTTACACCCACACCCACCCACTCCTAGAAGCCGCCTTTTGAGAAGACTGGACAGGGCTAGGGAGACTTTCTCCAGATTTGTGGGAAAGAGTGCTGTCATCACTTAGCAATGTGTGTTGAAGGTGGGGAAGGTAGTAGCTTCTCTGCCAGGCATCCTGCCACCTCTACATTGTGCAATTGAATAAATAAGCATGTTTTTCTATTTAATGGTGCTTTTTAGAATAAGTGGGACCCTTTTTATTTTATACACATATATTCATATGTATATTTACATATATACATGTATGTTTAGATATACATATATACTTATATATTTAGAGGGGCAGAGGGAGAGGAAGAGAGAGAATCTTAAGCAGGCTCCACACCCGTGCATGAGCCCAACATGGGGCTCGATCCCACAACTGGGAGATTGTGACCTGAGTTGAAATCAAGAATCAGATGCTTAACCCACTGAGGCACCTGGTACCCAAGTGGGACTCTTTTTCAAACACTTGGGTGTAAATATTACAATTGCTCATCAGGGTTTAAGAAGGGATGCTCATAAACATTTTTATAGTGAAGAACATACTGTTTGGGAATGGACACTTACACAGCAAGGTATTCTTAAAAAAACCCAAATATGTAGGTACAGCCCTTCTTACTTGTCATGAACGGCTAAGAATTTCCAAATTTTTCCCCATGGTAGTTTTATTTATTTTTTATTTTTTATTTTTTTAGATTTTTAAAAATTTATTTATTCGACAGACAAAGATCACAAGCAGGCAGAGAGGCAGGCAGAGAGAGAAGGAAGCAGGCTCCCTGCGGAGCAGAGAGCCCGATGCAGGGCTCGATTCCAGGACTCCGGGATCATGACCTGAGCCAAAGGCAGAGGCTTTAACCCACTGAGCCACCCAGGCACCCCTCCCCACGGTAGTTTTAAAGGGAGAAAGTTTCAATGCCTCTTCTTACCTGCTTTTTCCTCCATGCTCGTAAGGAGCTCTGTTTTGGAGCTGAGATCTTTACAGCTTCCCACAGGTCTGTGGCTGTCTGCTAGCTCGGCCCCTGTCTCTGTGAGCCAGTTCTTGGAAGAAACTATAAAGGATCAAGAAAGCCTTTTTGGCTGCACCCTTCTTAAGAATTGCTGAGTTTTATAAAATCATTCTTTTTCATCAGTAAACCCTCAAAGGCTCTTAGAGTCTTTTTTAGTGGTAAAACATTATAATGACAATCTCGTATCATTAACATTTCTTAAAAGAAAATAAATCGCTTGTAATCCATCCACCTTGATAAAATGATTCTCCAGGTTTTTGTTGGGATTTGGCCTCCTTTGTTTTTAGGGCCTTTTTTCTTTTTCCCCAAAGAGAGGTTTTAGCGCCCTGAAAAGCTGTCTTTAGACAGCTGAAAATCCTCCATTCTCCTAGCTGTTTGACCTTTGAAGTCAAATCTGGTTTCATTTCTCATCTGTACTGAATGGCGCTTTACGGAGAGTCACAGGAAGGATCAGGCAGAGACAGACAGAGGCTGTCTTCTGCACGGCCTGGGAGTTGTTGGTTTCCCCACACACTGTGGCCTGTTCAGGCACCATGTGAGTAAACGTGAGCAAAGACGGTGTCTGCAGGGCCGGACACCAGATATCTTTGTTTGTGGGAATTATAGGCTGCGTCTATATTTTCTCATTTCTAATTGGTCATTTGGGTGATCCCTTATGTATTGTGTTTGCAATTTAAAATAGAGGTTATTTTTAGGGATGCCTGGGTGGCTCAGTGGGTTAAGCGGCTGCCTTCAGCTCAGGTCATGATCTTGGGGTTCTGAGATTGAGCCCCATGGGCTCCCTGCTTGGCGCGGAGCCTGCTTCTCCCTCTCCCTCTGCCTGTCTGTCCCTCTGCTTGTGCTCTGTCTCTCTCTCTGTTTCTCTGTCAAATAAATACGTAAATAAATAAAATCTTTAAAAAATTATTTTTAATTTAAAAAACAAGCAAACAAACAAAAAAAAAACACAACCAGGGTCATCTGCCTGGCTCAGTTGGTAAAGCAACCAACTCTTGGTCTCAAGGTTGTGAGTTCAAGCCCTACGTCGGTTGTGTAGCCTACTTGAAAAAGAAAAAAGGAAAAAAAAAAAACCACATTCACCACTCCTAGGTATATACTCTGGAGAAGTGAAAACATAGCAACCACACAAAAGCTTGGATGCAGGCTTTTTCATAATCAAAAAGTGAAACAACCCAGTGCCCATCACTGGTGTCTAGATTAACAGTGGTTTATCCCTGCAATGGAATATTAGTCTGACAATCAAAAAGAATGAGGTCCCGACACATGCTACAAAGACAGGACGCGAAGTGAAAGAAACCAGTAACAAAAGGCCACGGATTGTAGGATTCCACTGCCATGGAATGTTCAGAATAGGGAAATCGATAGAGACAGAAAGCAGGTGAGTGGTTGCCAAGGGCGGGGGAGTGGGAGCAGTTGGAAGGATATGAGGAGTGACTGCTAATATGTATAAGATTTCTTTTGGGGACAATGAAAATATTCTGAATTTGATTGCAGGGATGGTGGCCCAGCTCTGAATATATCAAAGACCATGGACTTGTACACTTTAAATAGCCGCATTATGTATGTAAATTATATTGCAATAAAGCTGTTCTATATAAAACACACACATTCAAATGGAACTTAAGGTTTTAAAGGCAAGAGAGAAGTGTTTCTTCAAGACTCTGAGGAAGGTGGACGCCTGGGTGGCTCAGTTGGTTAAGCAGCTGCCTTCGGCTCAGGTCATGATCCCAGCATCCTGGGATCGAGTCCCACATCGGGCTCCTTGCTCGGCACGGAGCCTGCTTCTCCCTCTGCCTCTGCCTGCCACTCTGTCTGCCTGTGCTCACTCGCTCTCTCTCCCTCTCTCTGACAAAAACAAAATAAAATTAAAAAAAAAAAAAGACTCTGAGGAAGGAAGACCAGCAGGGGTGGGAGGTGGAGGGAAAGGTTCAGCCTCGGGTGACATTCATGCCCCCCCGGGACAAGGCAGGACTCCAGCTGGATGGTGGACGGCGACCATCTGCAGTGAGCGAGATGGGCGTGGGCGATGTGGGCCTTCTCCGGCCGAGCTCCCGGTGCAGGGCTGAGCCCATGCTCTAAACCGTCACCGTAGCTCACGATGGCAGTAGCCCAGGGGCTGTGGGAGCTCAGAGGAGGCCCCTGACTCAGCCCAGGTTGCCAAGGGAGGGGCATCGGAACTGAGACTTGGCTGATGGTGATGAGCGAGTCAACTAGGTGGAACCCAGGGAAGAGTCCCAGGTTGTGGGAGCAGTGATGGAAGCATGGAGGGGGCCTGAAGGCAAGAGATGGCTCAGATATCCCATGGGGACCACGGGCAGGGCAGTATGGTGGGAATGGGGTTGGGGGAGGGGAGCAGAGGGACGGATGCCTGAGAGGTCAGTGGGGCCAAGCCCTGGGTCCCGGCTGCTTGCTGAGGCCCTGGGAGCCATTGTGAGACTTAAGTCGGGAGGGAGATGGGGCTGGCCTCTGGTTTTGTAAGACCCCTCTGGCTGTAAGGGCTGGAGGTCGGGAGAAGGGCCCAGCTTGGATGATGGTGTCCGGAGCTACACACGGGGGTTGAAGGGTGACCCCCCCCCAAAAGATATGTCCAGATCCTAGAACCTCTGAATGTGATCTTTTGGGGACAAAGAGTTTTTGCAGATATAATTAAGGACTGTGAGATCAGCTCTTCCTAAATCCAATGACAAATATCCTAATTAGAGACACCCAGAGGGGAGACAGAGAAGAGGAGGCCTCGGGAAGACAGAGGGTAATGAATGTCTGGAGCCACCAGAAGCTGCAAGAGGCAAGGAGGCACCGGCTCCCAACGGCCCAGCCTCGACCCCACCCAGAGCCTTGGGAGGGAGGGAGGTGCTGCCGACATCTTGACTTCAGACTTCGGGCCTCCAGAACTGTGGGGGAGACATTTCTGATGTCTCAAGTCACCCACTTTAGGTAGTTGGTTACAGCAGCCTCTGGACCCTGATACAGGAGGTCACAATGGGGGGTAGAGTGAAGTCACCAGAATCTAGAGATATTTTTAGGAGGTTGAAATGACCGCCTTTCACATACCTCCTCTCCTGAACTTCCCAGGAGAGCCTTTGACTCCAGGGAGGCCATGAGTTGAGCTTCATTCCTCCAACTGAAAGCTGCGTCACTCACCTGCAAAGTGAGGTAGCTGGGAACGGCCGCCTGGCCGCTGAGGACCCAGGAGTGCGTAGGCCTAGCGTCTGCCACACCACAAGCACTCAGTTCGTGACCGCGATGGTTATAAAGTCCTAAAACCTTAGAGAGTATGTGAAATGGTATTTGGCTTTGCCAGTTTCCCCCGAGCCTCAGAACCTTCCCTTCTGGCCTCCTGGGCACCGAGTGGAGTAATGGCGTCAGGGGAGGGAGTTATGGGTTGAATTGTGTCTCCATTAAAAGAAATTGTAGTCCAATTCCATGGAACCTATGGATGGGACCTGATGTCAAAATAGTCTTTGCAGAAGACCAAAGATGAGGTCACTAGGGTGGCCCTAAACCACCATGATAATGACCATGTCCTTGTCAAAGGGGGAATTCGGAAACAGACAGGCGTGCATGACGGGGAGATGACGTGGAGACACAGGGAGGCCATCTTGGGGCTGGGGAAAGCCTGAGGCCACCCGAAGCCAGGAGAGGGCCCGGAGCCGATTCTCCCTCATAGCCCTCAGAAGAAACCAACCCTGCTGACACCTCAGTTCCAGTCTTCCGGCCCCAGACTCGTGAGACAATGAATTGTGTTATTTAAGCCCCCAATCTGTGTCATGGCCGCCAGGGCACAGATGCCGGTGAGACTAAGTCAGGGGGGACCTGGGCATTCCAGGGCCTGTGGAAATACCTAGGGGCCAGTGCCAGCGCCTTGTCCCCCAACAGTCACTGACAAGGCCTGTGGCCAGGCTTGGCTGCCTCTCTGCCCCCCGCCACCCCAGCAGGAGGGCACCAGACGCTTCCAGGACAGAAGTCTGGGATGCATTTGGAAACCCTGGCAGAGGGGTTTCAAGTTTGGCCCCATCCCGGTCAGCAGGGGATCCGCCATCTGGATCCTGTTTGCTGTCCCCTGGCAGGGGAATCTGAGCAGAACTGTGGAACATGGTCAGGGAGGGGGTGGCTCCCTTTGTGGCCAGGGCCCCGGGTGGGGAGACAGCAGGCCTTGCAATCAGACCCTGGGCATTAACCCGGGCTGCCACTTACTTGCTGGGTGACCTCAGGTCACTCATGGCACCTCCCCAGTCTTGGTTTTCTCGCCTATAAAATAAGAACAATAGTAGAACTTACCTCCAGATGTTGCCGCCAGGATTCAAGGGGTAACGCCAACAGTAAGATGCTTGAGGAGGGGAAATTTGAGATTTATTTTTATTCTTAAAAAAAAAATGGGGTAAATATACATAATATAAAATTTACAATTTTAACCATTTGTGAGTGGTTTGGTGGTACTAATCTTCTACCATTGTGCAGCCACCACCATCGGCCTCTAGAACGCTTTTCGTCTTGCAAGACTGAAACTGTGTCACCATTAAAGGGTAACGCCCCATTCCCCCTCGCCCCCCAGCCCCTGGCACCTGTCATTCTTCTGTCTGTGGATTTGACTATTCTAGGCATCGGTGGGATCATAGAGCCTACAGTAAACATACAATCCTTTTGTGACTAACTTCACTTAGAATGTCCTCAAGGTTCACCCATGTTGTAGTGTGTGTCAGAATTTCCTTTTTTTCCCCCTTTTTTAATGAGAAAAATATCAGTGCTTTGTGCTGTGTGGAGGCGCTAGGCAGCGCCTCCGCTTACGTGGCTGAGGGACAAGCAGATGCTCTGGTTCTGGAAGAAGCTTGCTTCCTGGGACGGTGTCTGCTCTCGGGGCCGCCAGTCTCCCTAAGTCTCATTTGGGGAGTTGGAAGGGGGCATATTCTTGGGGATGCCAGAGCTCCTTACCTGTTTCCTTTTGAGTTTCTAGAGTTTCTAAAGGGAGGTCCTGGGGCTCTGGGAAGCCACATGGGGCTGGAGCGGGGGTGGGGCCCTGGTTCCTAGTCTGCCTTGGCATGGGGGCTGGTGAGGGCGTGGCTGCGTGCGCTTGAAGGCTATGTGTATAAATTTGTGTGAACTAAAAAGAGGGAGTGGCTAGAATGCTGGGGGGACCCAGTCTAACTTGGGGTGTCTCAGCCAGCATCTGACTGAGGTCCTAGAAATCTCCCCTCCAGGGATGCCTCTGAGTTCAAGTTCTGTCATAAGTGCAGGCAGGCTGGACCCTGCCTGAGAGAAGCCCCAAACCTCCAGACATACGCTAGAGATCCTGGCCCCTGGGTCACCCTCAGCCTCGCACATGGCCAGGCTTCCACTGCTCCCTCCAGCCTCCGGGGTCCCAGTGCTCAGCAGAGCCTTCCTCCCAGCACACAGGTGAGATGAAGTGCCTCTGGGAAGGCAGGTATACTCAAAAGGCCTTGGACTCATCCTTCTGTATCGTGATCTCAGCATCCAGGGAGAAGGGGGTGCAGTGGAAGATGGGGCCGAGCATGGGGCCTGGGGGTCAAACAGGCCTGGGCCCCCTCACAGGCCTGAGCAGGGCATCCCACCGCCTTCAGCAGCTAAAGCCTCCTCATCTATAAACCGGAGATTGTATAACCTGGCCTCCTGAGAGGGGGGCGAGGACTCAGCGGGATGGTGTACGGCCTGGGCCCGAGGGTTATGAATAAACGTTACCATCGGGAGAAGGGACGACAGCTGCCCACGCTGCCACGCTGAATGTGCATGGGGACACCCCCCTGGAATGGTGGGTTTTGTGTGTGTGGCTTTTTTTTTTTTTTTTTTTTTTTGTTGTGTCAGTTCACTTTCTGGCCACTGGCCTCTTCTAGAAGTTGCACACAGATAAAAGGTCCCAGTTAATGAGGACTCTGGTTAAAGTTTTAAAATTCACAGCAAGCCCACTCTGCATAATAATGTATCAGCAACACAACAATCCTTTAATCTCGGAGGAATTAATTGCTGCGCCCAGAAATTCAGGGCACGCTGACAGAATCCTTAATTTCTTGAGCTGATGGTTTCAAAAAGCGACTGATTTTAGACTGGCTTCTCTCTGCGCGTATGAGCAACTCCCACAGTTCTGACAAAGGGCGAGATTGTCTTGATGTCTTACTCAGTAAGAATCATGTATGTGGGGTCTGAATTAATGTCAGCTCTGAAATTTGCCTGCTGGGTGGAACGTGGCGGACTGAATCCCCGGGAGAGTCAATGCGGGTTCTGTGGCCCGGGCCTACCGGGCATTGTGTGGGGAATGTCCTCACTCGCCCCACACACGTTTGCTGAGTGCCCGCTCGGAGCCCAAGCTCAGCTTGTAAAGAAACACGCAGAGACAGGCACGACCGACCCAGAAAACAGACCAGAGGCGAACTCACAGTCAGATAAGCCTAACTCTACATGGCAATAAGGAAAGAATGGCAGGGAGTGAGGCAAGGTATGTGTATCGAGTAACGAGGGCCTAGTTTAGATGGCAGGGCTTGGGGGTGCGGGTGCAGGTCAGAGAAAATCTTTGTAAGTTGACAGCTGAAGGATGAGGAGAATTAACTGGTGGAGAGGGAAGAGACTGGTTCCACTGGGTGAGGAGACACCCTGTGCAAAGGCCCTGAGGTAGGAATATACTATTCCGGGAACTAGGAGCTATTTTCAAGGGGCTTACGGGGACTGAGGAACATGGGGCAAGAAAAGCAAAGTCATGATCGTCACCATCATTATCACAGATGAAAGTGACATATGAAAGCTTCATGTGGGCTTAAGTGCTCTGGGTGCTGTGCTATACTGGGGAATCTGGATTCCATTTTGGAACCCAAAAGGACCATCCTTGGTGAATAGCCAGAGGCAGGAGACAGTTAAGGGCACAAGCTCTGGGTCAGATGACCTGACTTTGCCTCCTGATGCCCCTTTGAAGAGAGAAGAGGACGCCTCCAACCCTCAGCACAGAAGCCTCTTTATTTAAAAAATTATATTATGTCATATATCATATGACATTATTTTAAGCAGTGTTAATGAGGGTAAAATTTACTACAATAAACTGTACACACTTAAAGTGTACAATTTGATCAGATGTGACATATGTCTAAATCTGGAAAACCTTCCTCACAATCAAGATAATGAACCTAACCATCCCCCCACTTGCCCCCCAGGACCCTCCAAAGCTACCTAGTGCTCTCTGTATTCCCTTCCTTCCCCTGCCCTTCCCTGATCCCCAGGCAACCACTGATCTGCTTTCTGTCACTATAGATTATTTGGCATTATCTACTGTTTTTTGTTTTCCAGCGTCTTTCACTCTACATAATTATTGTAAGATTCCTCCATTGAAATGTACATCAATGGGTGATGGACATGGGGGAGGGTATGTGCCATGGTGAGTGCCATGAACTGTGTAAGTCCGACGATTCACAGACCTGTACTCCTGGGGCAAATAATACTTATATGTTAATTTAAAAAAATCTATTATTAAATATCTACTATAGAAAAAAAAAAAGAAGTGTACATCAATAGTTCATTACCTCTCACTGCTAAAGCTATTTCACAGCTTTTTTATCTATTCACCTGTTGATGATCCAGATGGGGGTTTCCAGACTGGGGCTCTCATGAATAAAGCTGCTCGGAGCATTTGCATACAAGTGTTTATGTGGACATGAATTTTCATTTCTCTTGGGCAGAGAGACCTGGGAGGGGAATTGCTGGGTCATAGAGAAGGAGTATGTGAACTTATAAAGAAACTGCCAAACTGGTTTCCAGAGCTGTTATAAAACAGTCTGCACAAGAACAACAGTTGCCCCTCATTCTCACCAACTGCTGGTATAGTCATTCGTTAATTTCAGCCATTCTAGGGGCGCCCGGCTGGCTCAGTTGGTGGAGCACGTGACTTGATCTCGAGGTTGTGGGTTCGAGCCCCATGTTGGGTGTAGAGATTTCCTAAATATAAAAATAAAAAATCTTTAGGGGTATCTGGGTGGCTCAGTCACTTGAGCATCTGCCTTCTGCTCAGGTCATGATCTCAGAGTCTTGGGATTGAGGCCTGCATCAGGCTCCCTGCTCAGTGGAGACCTGTTTCTCCCTCTGCCCTTCTCTTGCCAGCCCATTTGTGCTCTCTCTCACTCTAATAAATAAATAAAATCTTAAAAAAATATATTTAAATAAAAATTTAAAAAAAATTTTTTAACCTATTCGAATATGTGTGTAGTGGCCTCATATGGTTTTAATTTGCATTTTCCTAATGACTGATGATATTGAGGTCCTTTTCATATTTGCCATTCATAAATGGATTTTTTTTTGTAAAATGTTCTCATTGTTTGCCCCTTCCCCCCACATTTTTTAACTAAGTTGTTTATTTTCATATTGTCATATTTTGAGAGCTTTTTATATATTCTGGATACAAGTCTTTTATAAGATCTGTGATTTTCAAATATTTTCTTTTATTCTGTGACTTGTCTTTTCATTCTCTCAACATTGCCTCTCAAGAAGCAGATGTTCTAAATTTTGGTGAAGTTCAGTTTATTGATACTTGATTTGTGGATTTGTTTTTGGTGTCATATCTCAAAAACCTTTGCCTAACCCAAGGTTGCAAGCATTTTCCCCCTGATGTTTTCTTTAGAAGTTTTATAGTTTTAGGTTTTACATCTAGGTTTATGATCTATGTTGAGTTAATTTTCATAGATAGTGCACGGTGTGGATCAAAACTCTTTTTTATTTTTATTTATTTTTAAAAAGATTTTATTTATTTACTTGACAGAGAGAGAGAGAGAGAGATCAAATGTAGGCAGAGAGACAGGCAGAGAGAGGGAAGCAGGCTCCCTGCTGAACAGAGAGCCCGATGCTGCGGGGCTCCATCCAAGGACCCTGGGATCAAGACCTGAGCTGAAGGCAGAGGCTTAACCTCCTGAGCCACCCAGGCGACCCCCCCCAAAACTCCTTTTTAAAAAATTGCATATGGGGGCGCCTGGGTGGCTCAATGGGTTAAGCCTCTGCCTTCGGCTCAGGTCATGATCCTGGGGTCCTGGGATCAAGTCATGCCCCGGGCTTCCTGCTCCATGAGCTTCGGCTCTCTGCTCAGTGGGGAGCCTGCTTCCTCCTCTCTCTCTGCCTGCCTCTCTGTCTACTGTGATCTCTCTCTGTCAAATAAATAAATAAAATCTTTAAAAAAAAATTGCATATGAAGAGGGGCCTGGGTGGGTCAGTCGTTAAGCATCTGCTTTCAGCTCAGGTCACCATCTCCAGGTTCTGGGATCAAGCCCCACATTGGGCTCCCTGTTAGGCGGGAAGCCTGCTTCTCACTCTCCCACTCCCCCTGCTTCTGTTCCCTCTCTTGCTGTGTGTCTCTCTGTCAGATAAATAAAACCCTTAAAAATAAATAAAAATAAAAAATTGCATATGGATGTCTGTATTCATCCCTTGAGGATGCCAAGACAAATGACCACATACTTTGTGGCTTAAAGCAGTAGAAACTTACTGTGTAACAGTTCTGGAGGCTAGAAGTCTGCAATCAAGGTGTTGTCAGAGTCATGCTCCTTCTGGGAACTCCGTAGGAAGATCCGTTGGTCGTGTCTTCTAGCTACAGGTGGCTGCTCAGCATTCCTTGGCTTGTGGGCACATTGCTCCCAGCTGTGCCTCCGAGTTCACACCATCTTCCCTTTGTGTGCCTCTTATAAAAATTCTTGTTGTTAGATGTAGGGCCCACACATACAATCCAGGAAAATCTTCTCATTTCAAGACCCTTAACTTAATTACATCTGCATATTAACTTATTGGCTTTTTCCCCTAGGTAAGTTAATATCCACAGGTTCCAGGAATTAAGATGTGGACATATCTTCCGAAAAGGAGTACCATTCAGCACACTATAATGGTTTCAGCACCTATTTGTTGAAAATACTACCCTTTCTCTACAAAAATGCCTTTGTACCTTTTAAAAAATCAATGGACCATAGGCATATATGGGTCTTTTTCTGGACCCTTTGTTCTGTTCCAGCAACCTACTTGTCTATTTTTATACCAATACTACGCTGTCTTAATTGCTATAGCTTTAAATTAAGTCTTGAGATTTAAATTAAATTAAATTAAATCTTGGGATTTAAGTCCTCCAACTTTGTTCTTTTTTATTTTTTAATTTTAATTTTTTAAAGAAGATTTTATCTATTTGTCAGAGAGAGAGAGAGAGCACAAGCAGGGGGGTGGCAGTCAGAAGGAGAAGCAGGTTCCCTGCTGAGCAGGGAGCCCAATGCAGGATTCAATCCCAGGACCCCAGGATTATAACCCGAGCTGAAGGCAGATGTCCAACTGACTAAGCCACTGAGGCATCCGTGTTCTTTAAAAAAATAAAAAATTTAAAAAAAAGGTTTTTTGTGACTATTCTAAGTCCTTTGCATTTCCATATAAATTCTAGAATCAGCTCGTTGATTTCCACAGAAAGCCTGCTGGGATTTTGACTAAGTTTATGTTGAAATCTATAGAACGATTTAGGGGGAGTTGACATCTTGTCAATAGTAAGTATTTCAACCCATGGATGTGGTATACCTCTCCACTTATTTAGACTTTTAAAATTTCTCACAAGAATGTTCTGTACAATGTTTGATATTTTGTATTGTTTTTATCCCTAAATATTTCATATTTTATGCTATTGTAAATAGTATTTAAAAATATTTTTTAGGGGTGCCTGGGTGGCTCAGTCGTTAAGTGTCTGCCTTCGGCTCAGGTCACGATCCTGGGGTCCTGGGATCAAGTCATGCCCCGGGCTTCCTGCTCCATGAGCTTCTCCCTCTCCCACTCCCCCTGTTTGTGTTCTCTCTCACGCTGTGTCTCTTTCAAATAAATAAATAAAATCTTAAAAAAATAAATAAATAATAAAAATATTTTTTGAAGATTTTATTTATTGATTTGCCAGAGACAGAGAGAGCACAAGCAGTGGGAGCAGTAGGAGTAGGGAGAAGCAAACTCCTCACTGAGCAAGGAGCCCAATGCAGGACTCCATTCCAGGACCCTGGGATCATGACCTGAGCCAGAGGTAGACGTTTAGCTGACTGAGTCACCCAGGCGTCCTGATGTATTACTCTTTTTATACATTATACACATAGATTATGTGTTCAGAGATGGCTTCTGGAATAGTGGTGAGAGGAACTCTGTGGCCCCTCTCCCCAGAGAAACAACCATAATTGGTAAAATCTATTTAAAAAAACCAACCATTTAAAATCTCTGAAAAATGCCCATAAGGGCATATAGCATATAGCAAACAAAGAAATGTTTATTCAAGAAAATCTACTAAATCTCAGAAGAACAAGAGTCTGTAGCATTTGAGCCCTGGCCCATTCTCCCTCCCCTTTCCACCTCAACTCAGAAAGAATTGGCAAACTTTTGGAGAGACTGATGGAGATTATGCAGTCTGATGAACACAGAGAGAAAAGAATGCAGAAAAATGAACAGAGCCTTAGAGAAATGTGAAACACCATTAAACATACCAACACCATTAAACATTTAATGTGTTTAAACACATTAAACACACACCATTAAACATAAACATGCATAATGAGAGCCCCAGAGGAGAGGAGATGGGGAAAGGAGAAGAAAAACTATTTAGAGAAATAATGGCTGAAAACATCCCCAAATTTTATGAAAACATTAATTTACATATCCAAAAAGCTTAATGGACTCCAAGTAGGAAAAATGTGAATAGATCCACACCCAAACACATTAGAGTAAAAATGTTCAAAGACAAATTCTTGACAGCAGAAAGCAAAATGAGTCATCATCAACAAGACAGCCTCAGTAAGACTGACTTCTTATCAGAAACAATGTTAGAGGGGTGCCTGAGTGGCTCAGTTAGTTAAGTGTCCGACTCTTGATTTCAGCTTGGCTCATGATCCTGGGGTCCTGGGATTGAGCCCAGCATCAGGTTCTGCCCTTGGTGGGGAGTCCGCTTGGGATTTTCTCTCTCCCTTTCCCTCTGTTCCTCCCCAACTCTCTCTCCCTCTCTCTCAAATAAATAAATATATCTTTAAAAAAAAAAAAAAGAAACAACACTGGAAGATGAACAGTGAAGGAAAAAATAAGTCAGCCAAGAATCTTATATCCAGCAAAAGCTATCTTTCAAAACTGAAGGTAGAATAAAGACTGTCCCAGAAAAATAAGAACGGAGAGAATTTGCTATATATAGTGGATTCAACTTGCTAAAACTGTGTTAAGAGTTTTTGTTTTGCTGTTCGCGAGTGATATTGGTCTATACTTTTTCTATTCTTATAATACTCTTGTCCAGTTTGGTACCAGGGAAATAATGCCTAATGGAATGAATTGGGAAACATGTCCTCCTATTCAATTTTCTGGAAGTTTGTATAGAATGGGTAGTATTTCTTCCTTAAATATTTGGTAGAACCCCGGGCCCAGGAGCCACTTAGATTTAAAGTTCTGTTTATAGAAAGATTTTCGGCTACAAATTCCAAGTCTTTAATAGATAGGTATTCTGGTTTCTCTTGGTTCTTGAATCTACTTTGGTAAATCATGTCTTTCTGGAAACTTGTCCATTTCACCTACATTGCAACTTAACTGGCATAAAGTTGTTCAAAATATTACCTTTTTGTCTTTAAAATATGTGTAGAATCTATAGTGATATCACTTTTGTAGTGTGTCTTTCTTTTTTTTTTTAACTGGTCAATCTGGCTAGAGGTTAATCAATTTATTGTTATTCTCCAAGAATCAGATTTGGTTCAGTGATTTTCCCTACTGCTTTTCTGTTTTCCCTTTATTTGATTTTCACTTTGATTTTTATGCCTTTTTTCTACTTACGTTGGGTCTCACTAATCTCCTCCTGATCTTCCTCCTCCTCTTCCTTCTTCCTCTAATTTCTTAAGGTGGAAGTTCTCTTCATTTTTTAAAAAATTCACTGAGATTAGTTTTATGGCCTAGCATATGGTCTTATCTTGGTGAATATTCCACGTGCACTTGCAAAGATGTGCATTTTGTTGCTGTTGGGTAGGGAGCTATATAAATGCGAATTAGGTTGAATGTGGAGAAACCCTGAGCCAGTCCAAGCAATGAAGAGAAGGTCAGGGGTTGTTAGAGAGATTTCAGGAGTATTTCTCAGCCGTGATGAAAGCTCAGGCTGTGCAGGGATGGGCTGTCCAGGGCCTGTAAGCAAACACCTGGTTATGTCAAGGAGAGGTCCAAGAGGGAGGTGCAGGTTCAATGTCACCCTGGTCCTGGGCCTGTCTACATTTTGGTGCCAATGGCTGCCTCCCTGATTGCTCTCATCACAGGTCCTCTCTATTGGGCTGGGCTGGTGCCCAAATGTCAGTTTCCACCCTCCTGAGGGACCTGAGCTTTGAGATGATGACTGGGCCACTTAATGAACCTCTGGCCACAGAGTCACACTGGATTCTGTGCCTACTTAGGAGGGGTACAGGCACTGTATGTTTGTGTCCTGGCTTCTCTGTTTCTAGAAGGCTGTCTGTCACAGAGTCACAGCTATATGACACGGCCACAGGAATACAGCCAAGGGGACACAACACTGAGGAGGTCATATCTAGGGACACATCCACATGGTTGGGGTGGGTTCTTGTAGTCAGTCTCATGTCCTTCCTTCCGGACTTAGCAAAATACTCCCTGGGGTCCTGGGTATCCTCAGAGGGTTCTCCTTGGATAATTGGGTGTGCCTGTCACATACATGTGTGTTTCTAAAGCTCCCGCTGCCTGGACCTCTGAGA
Organism: Mellivora capensis; assembly: GCA_004024625.1. Taxonomy (NCBI): domain Eukaryota; kingdom Metazoa; phylum Chordata; class Mammalia; order Carnivora; family Mustelidae; genus Mellivora; species Mellivora capensis. The sequence goes on along the minus strand of PISX010002054.1, from coordinate 61,911 downwards.
TTTCTGCACACCCCTATGCCCACTCCTTTTCCCTCACCCCTCACTACTGCTTCTCTGGGAAGGGCCTCTTCTTCTGGCCTGTTCCCTTCCATACTTGCCAGAAAACCCAGTCTCCCCACCCAGCTCAGCCAATCTCCCCTGTTGGCTTGAGGAGCCCAGGGTGCAGGAGAGCCCAGTGGGGCGTCTCAGGAGAGCTGGCCTCTGCCACAGGCATTGCACACCATGCCGAGTGCAAGCACCCAGAGTGGACCTGCTCATGATTCCAAAGGTCACTGTGTGGACTCCTTCATGCCCCCAACCAGTACCAGGGGGCCTCTAATGTGTAGCTAGCACTGGGACAGGCATGGGAATCCACTGCTCTCCTAGAGAGTCAAGCCAGCAACGCTCCCCATCTAGTGGCTCAGCCAGGAGACCTTGGTCGCATAGAAAGGACACTGCTATCAGTCAGGGCCAGACTCTTAGAAGGGCCAACTGCACAGGATATAATGCATAGCTATTATCAAAGTGTGGCAGGGAGGACCCGTGGGCAGATGTCATGGGTGTGTGACCTGCATAGTCACATAAGACCCTGAGCTCAGAAGGGCCCTGCACTTGGTTTAATGCTCTGCTGTCACTGTTTTGAAATTCTTCATGATTTTTTAAAAAATTTATTTATTTGTTAGAGAGAGAGAGAGCACAGGCAGACAGAGTGGCAGGCAGAGGCAGAGGGAGAAGCAGGCTCCCTGCCGAGCAAGAAGCCCGATGTGGGACTCGATCCCAGGACGCTGGGATCATGACCTGAGCCGAAGGCAGCCGCTTAACCAACTGAGCCACCCAGGCATCCCCTTCATGATTTTTTTTTTTAAGATTTTATTTATTTGCCAGAGAGAGAGAGAGAGAGAGAGAGAGAGAGTACACACAAGCAGGCAGAGAGGCAGGCAGAGGCAGTGAGAGAAGCAGGTTCCCTGCCGAGCAAGGAGCCCGATGTGGGACTCGATCCCAGGACCCTGGGATCATGACCTGAGCCGAAGGCAGTGGCTAAACCAACTGAGCCACCCAGGCGTCCCCTTCATGATTTTTGAATAAGGGCCCCTTATTTTCATTTCATACTGAGCCTTGCAGATTATGTAGCTGGTCCCTGGGCTTCAATAGGGATAGACAGATGCCTAGGGATGGCCTCATGGGGGACTGAGGAAGGGATGGTCTTAGCAAAGAGGTGGCGGAGGTGTGTTCGGGGCTGAGGGAGAGTGTCTGAGGGACAGAGGAGAGAGTGTGGGCTGTACAGGATGGAAGCTGGCCATGCGGGAGAGGGATGCGGGAGAGCCCATCCTTCTAGCTATTGAGAAGATGAAGTGAGTTGATGCCTTCAGGGCATTTAACAGTGTTTAGAGCTTGATAGGTGCTGTGTACCTGTTGTTGATGACAGGTACACATGACAATCGTCATCATCATCATCATCATCATATTATTATTATTATCGTTATTATTAGTAGTAGTAGTATCACTGAAGTTGGAGAGATCAGTTGAGGCAAGTTCATGAAAGCCCTGGAAGCCCTCTTATCCTGGGAGCACTGGGGAGCCATGGAAAGCTTTAGGCAAGAGAGGGCTGGTCAGCCCTATGTTTAGGAAGGACCCCCCCTGTGGGGGAGGGTGGAGAATGGGTAGGAGGAGGAAGACCACTGAGGACGCTCTTATGGCCACCCAGCAAGGGATGATTATGGCTTGACCTCAGTGGTGGCAGAGGGATAAAGGGTAATAGATGGGATTGGGAGACTGGTCAGGACAAGGCCCATATTTCTGAGACAGCAGGAGTTGAAGGGCTGGACAGATACAAGTCCTACCTGTTGAATGCAGGACCAGCTGCCTGGAGAGATATGAGCTTTCTCCTCTAGCAACATGCAAGAAGAGGTAGAGGGCCACTTGCCCAGGATGCTACTGGGGTGCCTGCACTGGGACAGAGGGTTGTGGTCCAGCTCTGATGGGCAGACTTTCTGGATGGGCTTTAAATTTCTTGGCCCCGATATTTACATCTGGAACCAGAGGTAACTTAGGTAGCCCTGGTCTATAGACGGGGTGCTCCCAGCGTGCTATCTGAGGGCCCCAAGACTCTCTCACATGCACTTATGGGCCCACCCACCAAATGCACACTCCACCTGGCATCCTCCACCACCTTCGCCTTCTGCTGGGTGCCCCTGCTGCCCATAGACGTGTGGCTGAAGTCAACATGGGATTGTAGTTCTCAGACCTGGTGTCTGGCTCCCAGCCCCAGGAACGCTCAGATACTGCTTCCAGGGAGGTCCCCAGTTAGTGAAGTGCACAGACACTGACAAAAAGGAAATCCATATGCAACTTGGTTCTGGGACACTCTCAGAAAAGCCTGCACTGCCCTTTGACATCACCAGGTGACAAGCCTTCTTTGGGATTAAAGAACTGTGACCACTGATCCTAAGGAAGCCACACAAGGCTTTATGTGGCCTTCCAGATGATAAAACATATTGCAACCAGGGCTGAATTCCTGTGGGAAATCCCCCCTTCCACCCCAGTGTTTGTGGCTTGCTGTGAACCGTTTTGATGAGAGAGCAAAGGGGGACTCACCTCCGGGGGTCCCAGATGAGCTAAGAGAGTTGTGACCTGCCTCAAGGGAGTCAGAGGGTTTCTGCTGAGCCCACTGTTTCTGTCTGAGGAGGGGCCAGGAAAACGTCCCCTCTGTCCTTTGAAGTCACCACGAGCTGTGCCCACAGAGCTCGGCCATGCTGAGTTTCACCACTATAGAGTCTTGCATTGCCTGGGCAAAGAAATCCCACCACCAGCAGAAGGCAGGAAGCAGAAACAAGCCCTATCTATAAACTGCTTAGTACAGTCTTGGGCAGAGAGGGAAAGAACAGTAAAAAACCTTTGATCTTGGTCTCTTGATTTCTGGAAAGTTCCATCTCATCCTTTTGGTAAATAGCAAGGAGAATGATTGCTGGATCATATAGTAAGAGTATGTTTAATTTTGTAAGAAACCACCAAACTATCTCCAAAGTGGTTGCACCATTTTGTGTTCCCACCAGCAATGAAGGAAAGTTCCTATTCCATATCCTCACCGGCATTTGGTGTTGTCAGTGTTCTGGGCTTGGGTCTTTCTAATAGGTGTGTAGTGGTATCTCAAGGTTGTTTTAATTTGCATTTCTCTGAGGACATAGGATGTGGAGCATTTTCTCAAATGCTTATTTGCAGTTTGCGTATCTTCTTGGTGAGTTGTATGTTAAGCTCTTTGGGCTACTTTTTAAGCTTGTTGTTGTTTTAAGACTTCTTTGTATAGTTTTGATAATAGTCCTTTATCACATGTATCTTTGGCAAATATTTTTTTCCCAGTCTGTAGCTTGTCTTCTCATTCCCTTGACATTTTCTTTGCAGAGCAGAAGTTTTTAATTTTAATGAACTGTAGTCTATCAATGACTTCTTTCATTCTGTCTTTGTTGTTGGTGTATCAAAAACAGTCATCTCCATACACAAGGCCATGTAGGTTTTCTCTTAAGTTAGCTTTTAGGAGTTTTATAGGTTTTTTGTTAGTATAGTTTTTCATTTTCCATTTAGATCTGTGATCCATTTTGAGTTAATTTTTGTGAAGGGTATAAGATCTGGGTCTAGATTTTTAAATAATACAGATGTCCAGTTGTTCCAACACCATTTGTTGAAAAGACTATCTTTGCCCTATTGGACCTTCACTCCCTTGTCAAAGATCAGTTGGCTATATTTATAGGAGTCTATTTCTGGGCCTTCCATTCTGTTCCATTGATCTATTTGTCTATTCTTTTACCAATACCACATTGTCTTGATTACCATAGTTTTGGTTTTTTGTTTTTTTTTTTTTTTAAAGATTTTACTTATTTATTTGACAGACAGATTACAAGTAGGCAAGAGAGGCAGGCAGGGAGAAAGAGGAGGAAGCAGGCTCTCCGCAGAGCAGAGAGCCCAATGCGGGGCTCGATCCCAGGACCCTGGGATCATGACCCAAGCCGAAAGCAGAGGCTTTAACCCACTGTGCCACCCAGGCGCCCCTGGTTACCATAGTTTTATAATAAATCTTGAGATTAGATAGTGTCAGTCCTCCACTTTATTCTTCTTTTTCAATATTGTGCTGACTATTCTGGGTCTTTGCCTCTCTGTATAAACTTAAGATTCAGTTTATCCATATCCACAGAATAACTTGCTAAGATTTTGGTTGGGATTGCATTGGATCTATTGATCAAGTTGGGAAGAATCAACATATTGACAACACTGAGTCTTCCTGTCCATGAACATGGAATAGCTCTCCATTTATTTAGTTTTTCTTTGATTTCACTCATCCGACTTTTGTAGTTTTCTTCTGCAGATCTTGTACATATTTTTTTTAGATTTATATTTAAGTATTTCATTTTAGTGAAATTTCAAATTTCAAATTTGAATTTCAACTTCCACTTGTTTATTGCTGGTACATAGGAAAGGATTAACTTTAGTATATTAATCTTGTCCTGCAAATTTTTACAATCACTTATTATTTCTGGGAGGGTTTTTTTTCATAGATAATCATGTCATCAGTAAACAAAGACAGTTTTATTTCTTCCCTCCTACTCCAGATACTTTTTATTTCCTTTTCTTGTTTTTTTTTTTCCTTTGAGATATTATTTACTAATTTGAGAGAGAGCATAAATGAGGGGGAGGGACAGTGGGAGAAGCAGAGAGCCTGATGCAGGGCTTAATCCTAGGACCCTGAGATCATGGCCTGAGCCAAAGGCAGATGCTTAACTGACTGAGCCATCCAAACACACACTTCCTTTTCTTGTCTTATTGCATTGGCTGGGAAAGATCATGTCTATTTTTTTTAAAAAAGAGTTTGTTTATTTATTTATTTGACAGACCGAGATCACAAGTAGGCAGAGAGGCAGGCAGAGAGAAAGGAGGAAGCAGGCTCCCTGCAGATCAGAGAGTCCAATGTGGGGCTCGATCCCAGGACCCCAGGATCATGACCCGAGCCGAAGGCAGAGGCTTTAACCCTCTGAGCCACCCTGGCGCCCCGATCATGTCTATTTTTAATGCCACTGTATCTTTTGCACCCAGCACCATGCCAGGCATACAGTAGATGCTCACTAAATATTTATGGAGAAAAAAAGGAATAATTTGGTCACTCAGGAGGAGAAAGTCTAAGAGGGGTGTGTGTGGCATGTGTGTGCGTGTGCACATATGTGCATGTGTGTGGTATGCATGTGCATATGACAGTGTATGTGTGTGCACATACTTATGCATGTATGTGGTGTGTGAATGTGTGGTGATTGTGTGTGTGTGTGTGTGTGTGTGTCTGAAAGATCATCTAAGAGTGACTCTGACCACTAGTAAATTCAACTCAGTCATTGTTCTAGAATCAGACTCATTTGGAGTAGCAGTCCTTCCTCATGGAGAGAAATGAAGAGGGACTGGAGTGAGACAGCACCTTTCTCTGTCTCCTGCTTTTTGTCCTCCCAAGACCAAAGCTCCTCATGACCTGTGAGGCATTTGGGGAGAAGATACCTTGGGACTCTCCAGAGGAGAGAAACACATCTTCCTACTTGGGGTCCAGTGTCTAACTGGGTTTTGTTAACATTTCTGTCCATCCTTGCTTGCATCACTGCTGCTCACCACAGAGTTCAGACATATCCAAGCGACAACTGGGTTCAAATCCCAACTCTCCTATTTATTAGTTGTTTGATATTAAATATACTTTTTCCCTCTGAGTAGGGGAAAATATTATTACGAATGCTGTTGTGATGATTAAATGAGATCATGTGAGTAACCTGCTGTGGCGCCTGGCATGATCTTCCTCTCATGGCCACCAGTGATCGCCACTTCCTGGTATTTATACCCTCGTGTAGTTGCCTCCCACACTGGATAGAGCTGACCTCTGTGCCAATAGAATATGCTGGAAATGATGGACTGTGATTTCTGAGGCTCCATCATAAAAGACATTGAAACTTCCATCTTCCACTCTCTTGCATCACTTGGTCCAGGGATAGCCACCTACCATGTGTCGAGGAGCCCCACAGAGCAGTTCAAGTGGCGAGGAACTGAGGCCTCAGCAGTCAGCATTAACTTGCCAGTCACAGGAGTGAGCCAACTTGGACATTGTTCATCTAGCCCCAGTCAAGCCTTCGGATAAGTGCCTCCCTGCTTGACATCTTGATTATAGCTTCACGGGAGGCCCTAAGCCAGAACCACTTAGCTAAACTGTTCCTGAATCTTGACCCAGAGATACGGTAGATAATAAATTATCATTGTTTTAAGCTGTTACATTTTGGGACAATTTGTTACGCCTCAGGGATAACACATATGTGTGTGGCACAGCGCCCAACACAGTGTGTGCTGAACAAATGATAGCAAGTGTTATTACCAATCACTCCTCTTCCTTGTAACAAGGTTCAGCTCACTCTGCCCATTTCTTTCTTCCATTAGGTGTGGCCTATTCTAGCTTATGCGATGGAAGGCTGCTTCCATCAGCTTGCCAGCTCTGCCCGAATCTTTTTTTGACTTGAAGACGTTCCTCACCACCACCATCCATAGCCATTTCCATCTTATTTCCTGCTTTGGTAATGTCTCCAACATCAGGACTATTTTAAAAATGCACAGGCCTCCTTGAATGTCTATATAGGAAAGTAAAGACTCCTAAGATTTGGAGAAACCTCATGTCTCCCCCTCCCTCTCACTTTGATCTGATTTTTCCCTTTTGGGCTCCTGGACCTCATCTGCTCATCTGTCATTCTCAACATGACACCTTAGAGCACATCATTCTGGTTTTGACACATCTCTTACCAGCAAGTACCGGTTTCCTCCCACTCTAGCTCTTGAGCAAGTGGAATCTGAAACCAGTCCCTTCTGAATGCTTATAACAGGGAACATCAAGGAGCAAGACACTCTGGAGCAGTGCCCCCCCCCCCCCGATCTTACCTCAGATCCGGTTCCTGTTGCCTTGCTGTCCCATCAGGCTAGAAATCAGCCCCTGTCAGCAGTTATCTCATGCCTTGAACCAGTGCTGCTATCTCTGGACACAGGGTTGCCTATGCAATTTATGGTGCCCAGTTCACAATGAAAATGTGGGGCTCCTTCCTTGGAAATTATTAAGAATTTCAAGATGGGGGGAGCCTGGGTGGCTCAGTTGGTTAAGTGGCTGCCTTCGGCTCAGGTCATGATTCCAGGGTCCTGGGATCGAGCCCCGCATCAGGCTCCCAGCTCAGCAGAGAGCCTGCTTCTCTCTCTCCCTCTGCCTGCTGCTCTGCTTACTTGTGCTCTCTCTCTGTCAAATAAATAAATAAAATCTTAAAAAAAAAAAAGAATTTCAAGATGGTACTACAATGAGCAATCACCTCACACCTGTCACGATGGCTAAAATCTGCACCACAAGAAACAATAAATGTTGGTGAGCATGTGGAGAAAAAGGAACCCTTGTGCACTATTGGTGGGAGTGCAAACTGGTGCAGCCACTGTGGAAAACAGTAGGGACAATCCTCAAAAAATTAAAAACAGAACGACCCTATGATACAGCAATACTACTATTTACCTAGAGAATATGAAAACACTAATTCGAAAAGATATATGCACCCCTATGTTTACTGCAGCATTATTTACTATAGCTACGATATAGAACCAACCCCAGTGTCCATCAGTAGATGAATGAATAAAGATGTGATACATATAATGGCATATTATTCATCCATTAAAAAAAAGAATGGGGGCGCCTGGGTGGCTCAGTGGGTTAAAGCCTCTGCCTTCAGCTCAGGTCATGATCCCAGGGTCCTGGGATTGAGCCCCACATCAGGCTCTCTGCTCAGCAGGGAGCCTGCTTCCCTCCCTCTCTCTCTGCCTGCCTCTCTGCCTACCTGTGATCTCTGTCTGTCAAATAAATAAATAAAATCTAAGAAAAAAAAAGAATGAAATCTTGCCGTCTGCCATTTGCAACATGGCTGGGTCTAGAGAGTATAATGCTAAGTGAAACAAGTCAGTCAGAGAAAGACAAATACCATATTTCACTCACATGTGGAATTTAAGAAGCAAAACAAACAAAATGAAAAAAGAGACAAACCAGAAACCAGACTCTTAACTACAGAGAACAAACTGATGGTTACCAGAGGGGAGAGGGGTGGGGGGATGGGTGAACGAGGTAATGCGGACTAAGAGTGCACTCACCATGACAAGCACAGAGTGACGTAGAGAATTGTAGAATCACGACACTGTAGGCCTGAAACTAAGGTGGCACTCTATGTGTACTGTATTGGAATTAAAATTTAAATAACTTGAGATTGTTCTGGGAAAGAAAAAAAAAAGAATTTCAAGATGGTGACAGCAGAGCCAAGCATGGGCCCCTTCTGCACACAGGGCTCTCTGTGATTGCAGGGCCCCTGTGAAGGGGCCCTGCTGGCACCCATCCCTGTGCCTTACAATGCCCCAGTGCCCCTGTTTGCTTCTCTTCTGTTCTTTATTTCCGCTTCCCAGTTTACATCCTCTTCTTTTCTGAAGAGCTGGTAAGGACTCCTGGCTTGGCCTCCCATTAATGTTTTCAGGGATATCGGGTTTCCCTCCAAACTGGTCTGGAAGATCCTGTGTCTTGCTCTGGCACCATCTTGTCCTTCTCTTCCCATGGCTGGACTGATATTAGGGACTTGAGCCACATGGGGCTTGACTGCAAATCAGTGCCTTCTTCCCTTCCACCTTTTCACTAGTGTTTCTCACACTGGGCCAGCCAACATCTCCAGCCTCACCTTCTGGCTCCTTCCACGTGCCAAGCAGCATACACACTGGACTTTCCTCTGATCTTGAGGTATTTCAGGCCCTGACATAACTATAAACTTTTTTTTTTTTCTAAGTAGGCTCCGGGCCCACTGTGAGGTTTGAACTCACAACCCTGAGATCAAGAGGTGCGTGCTCTACTGACTGAGCCAACCAGGCCCCTGATGGTTATGAATGTTTGAAAACTGTGTCAGAGACAATGCCATGGATTTACCTACTAACATCATTTCCCATACCTCTTTGCCCAGGAAGACTACATTTCCCAGAGGCCTTTGCATCTGGGTGAGCCCATGTGACTGGATATGTCCAATGGGATGTGGGAGGAAGTGAAATACAGTGAAGGAGTACACTCCTAGGTTTCACCCCTAAAATTTCCGGGAGAGCCTATACCCATACTCCATTCCCTCCCCTGCCTGTTCATGAATCAAGGGTGACATGAATCCACAAGATGGTGGAACTAAAGATGGAAGCAGTCCATGAATGACTTTGCACAAGCAAGAAACAAACTGTACCTTGTCCTCCCTTCATTTTTTTTTTTAAAGATTTTATAATTTATTTGAGAGAGAGAGTGAGAGCATGAGAGGGGAGAAGGTCAGAGGGAGAAGCAGACTCCCATGGATCTGGGAGCCTGATGTGGGACTCGATCCTGGGGCTCCAGGATCATGACCTGAGCCAAAGGCAGTAGCTTAATCAACTGAGCCACCCAGGTGCCCTTGTCCTCCCTTCAGACTGAGGGCCTAGGAAACATACTGGCAAGATCAGCTTTCTACCCATATTCCCAGTCCGGTTCTTGCCACTGGCTCCATTTTTTCCAGGAAGCTCCATGAAGTCATGGAAAGGATGCTGACTGTGGAGGCAAAGTCACAGTGTCATCTTGGGCATGAATTCCCCTGTGGGCCACAGTTCCCTCATTGGAAAGGTGGAGGGGGCCGATCCTCTCAGTTTCCCTAGCCTCTCATGATGGGAGTCTGACAACTGCCCCCTCACTCTCTCTGTCTACACCAGAGGGGAGCCCTGACCATAATCTTTATACCGAGCCATCACAGGTTAGCTCCTTTGAGCTGGGCAGTGCTTCTGGAAGTCTGAAAAGTGATCATTGTCATTTGTGTTTGTGGACACAAATGGACAGGATGGGTGGATGTGACTTTGAAGTTATAAAGCCTGGGGTTTCCATCCCAGCTTTGCCTCCACTCACAAGCTTGATGACCTTGGGCAAAGGACACATTTTACGAAGAAGAGAGTCTATTCAGCTGGGATTAAATGATGTCAGTGACAGACTTTATTTCTCTGAGACTTAATTTTCTCATCTGTAAAATGTGAATATGACCATACCCACTCCACGAGGTTGTTGGGAAGATCACATGAAATAATGAAACAATATGCTGTGTGTAAAGTTTAGCAGGGGGCCTGATCCTTAGGCTTAATTTAATAAATGCTCATCACTGATGTGAATTCAGCAAATGCTAACCTGGGGATGGCCCTCCCTCCTTCAGGCTCTGTGTGCACACTCACCACCAGGGGTCTCGCCCTCTGGAACGCTGTGGCTGCTCACAACCCTTCACCTAGAGCTGGAGCTAGGGGCTTTCTGGGGGTGGGTCCCTAGTGCCTAATTCAGAGTTTTAAAAATGTAGCCAGTCCTTCCCAGAGAGCATTTCAAGGCCTCAAAGACCCATCAAACACAAAGTTATAGTAGAAACCCACATCAGCCACCCCCTCAAACCTGCTGCAGACCCATTGGCAGAAGATCAGACACCCCAATTGCAGAGGGTTAATTACTGCCTTGGCGCCCATCTGCTCAGGGAGAACTTGCAAGAGTCTTTCTTTTTTCTCTTTCCAAAGGCATAAACATTTGTACTGCAAGTAGCCCGGGGGGTTAGGGGTGTTTATTTTGTACTTAACAAAGAGAAGGACCTTTTGGCTTGGGGGCCGACTGTCCCGCTGACCGGGAGGGGGTGTGGGGGGGAGGCTTTGGGAGGCCCCCTGCCCCAGCAGGTGTCTCTGGGCTTCACTCCCGCCTGATATAACTGGTTCCTTTTATAAGCGGGGG
>PISX010002054.1:0-51010 GCA_004024625.1 Mellivora capensis | reverse complement strand
CTTACCACGGGGCGGCGCTGGCGAGTAAGGCTGTGCTGGGCAGGTTCCCGAAGGAAAAGCGCGGGCGGGCGCCTCCCGCCACGTTCTGGCGAGCTGGGTCCCGGGGCTCAGCCTGACTGTTTGCCCACCTGGGGCCAGGAGGGAAATAGGAGTACATCCAAATTCAGCATTTGTTCCTGACCTGAAGCAACAGATGAGGAAATCCACTCCTTAGCCCGCAGAGAAGAGTATTTTCACCCCCACTGATACGTCCCTGAGAAGGTGAAGGTCAGATTCTTTTATAAAACAGGGCCACCGGGACGCCTGGGTGGCTCAGCTGGTTGGACGACTGCTTTCGGCTCAGGTCATGATCCTGGAATCCCGGGATCGAGTCCCGCATCGGGCTCCCAGCTCCATGGGGAGTCTGCTTCTCCCTCTGACCTTCTCCTTGCTCATGTTCTCTCTCACTGCCTCTCTCTCAAATAAATAAAATCTTTTAAAAAAATAAATAAATAAAACAGGGCCACCTATTGAATGGGTTGGGGAAAAACTAGCTCCTTAAAGAAAACAATCAGGAATTATTTTCTGAAGAGAAAACTGGCTTACTTGGGGGGCATCGTGTGTTTGGAGTTTGATAAAGGGGGTTCTCAACTCCCAAGGCGGGGTGCATCCCAAGTGCTCTTGGTGGTCTCCTTGAGATCTGCCATGAGAACCACGTGATTTAGCTCCCATTTGCAGGGTCAGGACTACAAACCAGGCCCTTGACCTGTCAGCTCCTTGCCAGACCTTTGTGGGTAGGAGGGCCATCACCTGAAATCATTAGAACGCCGGTGGCAGAGCTGAATATTTTACCTTTATTATTTTATGACCGCTTCATAAAACCCTACGAAAAACCAGTCATACCTATTTTACAGATGAGTAAACTGAGGTTAGAAAAGTAAAGTAACTTACGTGAGGTGTGGGAACTCGTGACCGCAGAGCCCAAATGGAACCCACTGGGTCTGGAGCTCATGGTCTCAGTGTCCCTCCATCAAGGAATCGAGGTTTCCAAAGTGAAGCCAGGTCTCTTGGCCAAGGTTACCTAGACAGGGTGTGGCATCAAGCTCATGTCCTTTTCCCACTCTGCTGCTGCCACCTTCCTCAGCCCCAGCCTCGGGTGCCTGTCACCCCCACACGCCCCAGCACGTGTTTCTGGAACAGAGAGTTCCAAAGCCTTGGGCCCGGGTTGCAAATAACTGAGGCTAGAGTGGAGAAATGGTGACGAGGACCAGGGAGGGAAGGCTGCCCTTGACAGTCAGTCTCCCTGAGCCCAACAGTCAGGTGGGAACGCAGGGAGACGGAGAAAGTTAAACAAATTCTGTCTCCCCCTTTGCTAAGAGATATGGATGTTAAATCCCAGCCAAGCAAGGTGGCAGGCAAAAGGGCCGGCCTTGCCCGCCTCACAGGATGGAGAAGAAAGACAATCCTGTAAGAGCCCAGGGCTCCCTGCATGGGAAGGGGAAGTGATTTTAGCCAAGCTTTTGGCTGCGAGTCCAACTCACGGTTCCAACTCACGGGTATTAGCAAAGGAGAACAAGGAATTGCTGAGAGTGGCAAATTCGTTATAATTAAGAGAACCTGGGAGGCTCAAAACAACGTGAGAGCCACCAGCTGCCCTGGGTCTGAGGCCTCCTTCCCTGGAGGAGCAGCTCAGGAAACCAGCCGCTGTCCCCTGCGGTGCAGAGCATTCAAGCAGAGACCAGGGAGGAAGAGCCCCTCTCGGGCCCTCCCTTAGACTGCCAGGGCGCAGAGCGCTGCCATGCACGAGGGCCCCCCTTTCTGCTCCACCAGCCACTTTCCCTTCCCTTTCTCCACAATTTAAACTCGGCCGTCTCAGGCAAGCGAGTAGTTTTGGGGGTGGGTTCAAGGCCCGCCTCCTGTGCTATATGACCTCCCTGAGCCTCAGTGGCCTCACGTGACGAAGGTGGGTAATAACAGTGCCTAATCCGTGCACTTGCGAGCATGAAATCAGATGCATGGAAAGGGCTCAGCAAACTACCGCCTGTGGCCTCGCCATCTGTTTTTTAGGGGCCCTGAGCTAAGATTGGCTTTTATGTTTTTTAATTTGGGGGGAAAATTAAAAATATTTGGTGACATGTGCAAGTGTCACCAATTCAAGTTTTGTGTCCATAAATTAGGTCTCATCAGAACACAAGGCTGCTTCCTGGTGGGCCTGGGTGACCTTTCCCCACTCTCCCATCGATCCCCCACCCCTCTCGGGACTGTGTGGACGGCTCCAGGCTGGGCCGTGATGGGATCCTTAAGGATCCCAGTGGACGGGCTGGGCTTCTAGCAAGCGACTGCCTCCCCACAGGTGCATGCAGAGTTGAGCAGTTGTGTCAGAGAGCAGAGACGCTGTGGCCTGCAAAGCCTAAAGTAGTAGATTACTACTACTACCAGTAGATTACTTAGCAGAAAAAGTTGCTGGATACTTAGTAAGAGATCAGGAAAGCGTATCCATGGTTGTTGTTATTACTCTGGTTGTCTGTCCTCTTTTGGCCTAATTTTAGTTTTTTTAGTTTTTTTTTTTTAAGATTTTATTTGTTTTTTTGGTAGACAGAGATCACAAGTAGGCAGAGAGGCAGGCAGAGAGAGAGGAGGAAGCAGGCTCCCTGCTGAGCAGAGAGCCCGATGTGGGACTCGATCCCAGGACCCTGAGATCATGACCTGAGCCCAAGACAGAGGCTTTAACCCACTGAGCCACCCAGGCGCCCCCTAGTTTTAGTTTTTAGGTAACTTGGCTTATGGCTTCATGGAGAAATTCTGAACCTAAAGTCCAAGGAAGGGTTTCATGGGGAGGCGGTAGGGGGGTGAGGGGTGGTCCCTGGAATCTCCAGAATTTCTATGCAGAATTTTTTTGTAGGTGTGAATCTTTGGCGGGTGGTGGGGGGGTGGGTGGGGGTGGGGCTTGATAACATTCATCTGATTCTCAAGGGGGTCTATGTCCTCAAACAGGTAAGAAAGTGTAGGTCTGATGCCTTCCCCGCTCCAGGCAAATTGATCTGTATCATCCCTGGGCTGTCTGGAGGAGACACTCACAATGGAGAGATCCTCTGGGGCCGTGGGGCCTCCCTCAGAGCCCATGCCCCTGCCTGGGTGGAAGAGGCGTGCAGTGCCACCGGGAGTAAGGTGGCCTGGCTTTGGAGCCAGCAGACGCGGGCTGAGTCCCGGCTCTGCCGTCCACCGCGCCAAGCCCCTTCTGGCTCACAGGCTGGGTTGTCCCAAAGATGAATTCCGTCTTGTCTGCTGAGTGCTAGGCACAGTTTCTGGCTATTGTTATGGTGATCATCACTGTCATTATTCTTATCCTTGCACATTGAAAAGCTCTTTCCTCATCTCACCCCAGGCCTATCGAAGAGTTGCCCCATATGGGGCCAAACAGGAGGTTGGAAAGCCCCTTGAGTACTCTTGATCCGACTTTATGTTTGGTGCTGGCAACTAAGGCATGTTCGTTAGACATATTCACACCACCAGCGTACAAGGTAGTAGGCCCCTTATTAAGTTTTTAAAAGTTTGGTGGCCTCATTTGAATGGGGACAATGGTAAACATTCCTGAGAGTGAAATTCATGAAATCTGAAATTTCTCAGTTGCAAAAGCCTTGGCTGTTTCAGTCCTTTCTGATCTTCCCCTGAGGAGTTACTTTGGACACAAAGCTTAGATCTGCTTTTGCCCTAAAATGCTTCTCTGTGAAGCCCTTCCCTTCCCAGGCGTCTGCCGCTAGCAGGTTGATTCCGGAGCCCAGTGACTGCCTCCGGGAGGAGGACAGCCGGCATCCTTGCTGCCTGCTGGGCTGTCCTGGACACGGGCTGGTCCTTGGCCAGCCCAGCCCGGCGCCGCCTGCCCCCGGTTGCCAGGCAGGGTTCCATTCTGCTGGGGCCTGGTAGCTCCAGACGACAGCTGGAGACCAGAAATGAAGACTTCCAGTTACAAGCAAATGTGGCTGCTTCTTGAGGTTGAAATATTCTATCCCCAAAGTGTCCCTTTCAGCCAAGCACAAACAATCCCCTGTGGGGACCCAACCCCGCCACGGAGGAACAAAAGCTTCCCGGTTCTGAGTCCCAGAGACCGTCTGCAGTTTCAGGAACACACAGCCCAGTGGGGAGAGGAGACCATCATGTGACTTCCAAGCCGGGAGACAAGGTCACTCTTGTCCAGCCCTTTGCGTCTCTGCAGGAAGAAGAGCCTTTGATCGGATGACAAAGGAGGAGGGAGAGGCCGCCCTGGTGCTGGCTCCCGGTGGGCGGGTTGTCCAACGTCAGCATCTCTCAGGTTTGGAAGAATGACGGGATGAGGTCCCAGTCGCTTGTGCCCAAAGCCCACTCAGGTGGTCCTGCTTTAGGCAGGACAGCGGCACACTCCGGCTGCCTCCATTTTTCTGGGGCAGGCTGATCTGTCTCTAAGGAATTCACCAGCAAGGCCACCCCATTTGTTTGCCACCCGCCATCAACAATAGTTTCCTTTAGGAAAGAGCTTCCAGGAACAGAGAGAACATAAACACTCAAGTGAAGCTGGCCTTTCTGGAGCCCTCGGACGGTGACAGCCGTGGCCGTGTCCGGGCTGGCTGTTGGCGGGGCAGGCCCACCCCAGCCAGGGGGGAGGATGGCGGGGAGGGCGGCTCAGGGGCCATGTCATCCTTCTGGAGAAGGATCTGGAATACCTGCTGTGCCATGCCTTGTACCCTCTACCCCTCTCTGTCCTGAGTGATAGACTTTGCACCCGAACAACCAGTCTGTCCCTGCGGGAAAGGAGGCAGCCAGCGGAACTGGCACAGCCGTGTGTGGGCAGTTCACTTCCCAAAAGAGGAGGTGACTACTGACCCCACTTCTCCGGTTAAAATGGCTGTCGTGGCCAGTGAGCACTGGCATCGTTCAGGAAGCTTCCCGGGGATTCTGACTCAGCAGGGTTGGGGTGGGGGCCCAGGAACCTGCATTTTGGACAAGCGCATTCGGGATTCTGAGGCAAGTGTTCCGGCAGGTTTTGAGAGACACGGCCGTGTAATGTTCTTCTGTTGGACTGGCCTGCGCCTCCTTTTCTCGCGGGCCTGCTGGGGCAGGGAAATTACGTGGCGAATCACCTCCTGAGAATTTGGAGTTGGGGCTCACAGAACCAGCAGCGTGTGTGTAGTGTGTGTGTGCCTGCACCCGATGGGCTGGAAGCTTGGCATCTGGGGCCGCCCTCTCTTCCGCCCACCCCCGGCCCCCCACCCCAGGACCTGCCCGGGCTCCTCCTCACCTGCCTGTGTCCCGAGACACTGTGTTCTGGAATAGCCTCAGACACATCCCAGGATGTTGTCTGTGCCCACGTTTCCGTGGACTGCGCTCCTTGGGCCTGACCCTCCGTGGGTCTCACGCTGCCTCGGTGTCCCACAGGGCCCTCACTCGACTTCGTCCAGACAGAACTCAGCACGTCTTCTCTCACGCCTGGAGCCATGTGCAATCTTTACCTCGAAAACTGAACCTTCTCTCCTCCCCTCAGCCCCCAGGTAAGAAACTCCCCCAACCTCTATTCTGGAATAACAAGGAACAGCTGCCCTTTTCTGACAACAGACTACAGGTGACCCATCCCAGTTCTACGAGGTACACACTGCAAGTGTCCCCGGCTGACAGATGACGAAGGAGGCACACAGGGCTGGGTCACCCGTCCGAGGCCATGTGCTAAGTGCTGTGCTGTCACCCGGGGCCTTGCCTCCCTCCACACCCAGGCCCTCTGCATCCCTCGCTGGACCCAGTTCCCCTCCTGCCCTCCTCCCGCGCTCGGCCTTACCCCACTCCAACTGTTTTTCCTAACTCAAGTAGGAAATCGTTCTAAACTGGGAATCTGATGTCACTCCTCTGCCAGAACCCTTCAAAGGCTGCCTGTTTTACACTCCCGGGCCTCGGCGGATGAATGGTGGGAGCTGAGTCCCAGCGGGCCGGCTCCGGGTCTGTGCCCTCAGCGGCGGCCGCGGCCCCGGGCCCCCTCGGAGCCTGTCTCCCCACGGGCAGCACAGGGGTGACGGGAGCCCCCCGGCTGGTCGTTAGGGTGTGCGCGGCGCCTGGCAGGAGCCTGCAGCTCACAGGTGGGGCTGCCAGCGGTGCTGCTGACGAGGAGGAGGGGTGGGAGGAACGGGGTGCCCCGGGGGGAAGGAAGAAATCTGCGTGGGATCAGGCTGACAGAAGCATTTACATACGTCCCTCACCGAATCCTCAGAACATTTTTGAGGCACAGACACGATGCCGTTTTATAGGAAGGGAAGCTGAGGCCGAGAAGTGGACCGACCCACTCAAGGTCAATTCAGACCTAGGTCTTTTCTTTTAATTTCAGTGTAACAGAATTCATAGTTTTTGCACCACACCCAGTGCTCCATGCCATACGTGCCCTCCCTAATACCCAGCGCCAGGCTCCCCCGACCTCCCACCCCGCTGACCTAGGTCTTTCTGAGCACAAAGTGCCTTCCTCTTGCCATGACCGACCCCTGGTTCCGACGTGTTCATTTGGAATTTCAACTCCTCCGGCCTGACCTGCTTGAAGATCCGCCGTGGGTCAAAGCTGTGAGGAGACCTGAGGAAAGCTGGGGACACTAACAGGAAAAACTGTGCAAACAGTGAGGCCTGGGCATTTTGCACAGATTTCAGAAGAGCGCTCGGTCGGCCAGCACGTGACACCCCCTCGTCGCGGGGTCCTGGGAGCACCCCTACAAAAACGACATGCTAGGGCCCGTCGCTGTTTCTACAACAGTGAGAATATTTATTTTCTCCAGACAGTAAAAATAACATTTTTCTCTCTTTTGTAAAAGTTAAGGACCATTACATTCCATTTTCTTAAATAACAAAATCCTAAAAATATATATTAAATTGCATACAGTGCGTCACACTTCATCTTATATTTTAAATACATGATGTTTCTATTTTATTCTCAAAGTTGCATATTAAGAGCATATTTACAAATAAAGCCTTGTCATCCAAAGTCAAGATCCCTGCAGGCAGGTGAGTCTGGATGTGGCAGGTCTTGATGCTGCGTGAACCCCAAGACGGCAGCTGTGCAGGAAGAGAAAGAGTCCCCCACTATGTGCTCCTGAAGACATCCTTTCTGATGCAGATTTACCTCGGACCTTCCTCCACACCCCACTTCTGCCTTGTCGAGTATATTCGACTTGGCAACACAGAAGCCTGTGAGACGGGTTCCCCTGGGGTCTGCAGGTAGTGGGGTGAGGCCCCATCATCACCCCTAAGCTGTCCCACTGGAGGCGGAGGCAGCTGCAGCTGGAAGGTTTGAGAAATACCCCGTGCCAGGGCTGCTAGGCTGAGAGACCTGGCCAGGAGGTAGAACAGTGAGGAAGGTAAACAAAGCTACCAGAGGAAACAATCAAAAGGTTAAAAGTTCCCAAGGTAGTAACAAAAGCAGACACCGAACATCAAATAGGAGATCCAAAACCCAAGAGGGTGGCAGTTGCCTGGGCTATGGGGTGGGGAGCTGGCCGGCCTAGGTTCAAGACCTAGGGTGGCCTCATCAGACAAGGGAGGCAGGATCTCGGAGGCCGTCCACTGCTAAGTGCTCGTGAAGGTAAGTGCCCAGGACACCCAGGGCTTGGTGATGGCCCCTGTGCCCGCTGGCGTGTCAGGACGGCCGGGTGGCAAGGTCAGGCCAGCTCCTGCCTTGGCCTGGCAATGGGGCGAGTGGGTGGGGCCGTTTGGGTTTGGCCTGCGGGCCAGAACAGCCCTACTCGCTAGTGCTTTGATCTTTGTGGGCTTTTGGCTGATTGGAGTCTTGAGCCAGAGCCCAAACTCCAGAAGTTACAGCAGCCCGGTCACCTCGCTCACACCCATAGAGGCGCCTTGACCCTGTCCTGACGAGGGAGACGTGGAGGACCCCCGGGGTTCATGGCTATACCTTCTCTGTTCTGCAAGTGACTGGGTGCTCCGGGAAGAACACAGGGTGCCATGCACCTTCCAGAGGGCCCAAAGACACTGTGAAACGCAGCTAAGACCACGGTCCCAGCCGGCTGCAGGCATTTACCATAGAGGCAACAACATCAGTTGCCCGCAGCCCTCCCTTCCCTGGCGGCACAGGCTGAGAAGGCAAAGGCCTAGATTCTCCAGAGAAGGGGTGAGGAGGGCACCCAGGCCCAAAGGCATCACTTGCCGCAGCCTCGGTTCCCTCCATCACCTCAGGGTGAAGGCCTTGGGCAGGATGCTTTCAAAGTGGCAGGCCACAGTTGTCCCCAGAGTCCCTCCCCTTCTTCTTTCCTAATCTATGTGATCCGTGATGTCCTTTCAGGCTTTTCCAGCCTTTCCAAACCTCACTTCTCTCTAAAGTAGTTTCTTAAAAGACCAAGTGTGGGCCTCCTATGGTGCTCCCAGGAGGACACCTCACCTTCTCTGGGACAATGTATCCCTCAGATGTTTACTTAGCCATAGGGCACCCTCTGGGGGGTGTCGATGACAGGTTCCGAGGCAACACTGAGGCCAAGGTGTTTGTGGGGGTTGGGCCTGGGACAATTTATGGCCTCTCCCCCAGGTCTGCCCTGAGGCCCGTTTGGTTTCCTGGGGCTGCTCCCTGGACAGTAAGTTGATCCTGGTGGCAGTGGGCTGTGCCAGGGCCAGCAGGAAGGAGGGCACTGGGGCGTCACCAGCACTTCCGGGTCTCAGAATGGGTTGCTCCAGCTGCAGACTCAGACAAAACCCCGCCTGTGTGCGGTGGGCGGGGGTGGGGTGGGGTGGTGGTGGTGGGTGGGCCCACGGATGCCCCAAAGGCCAATGGCCACAGGAAGCCCTAAGCAGCTGAACAACTGCTCCTGGGCCAGGCGACCCCCTCCCGGGGCTAAATTCCATATTCCCTTTGTGCCGTGAATACATCTATTCAGGGCACAGGGCCCTTTGTGACTACGCGCACCTGACACTTGGTTCAGAGATTCCGCAACAGCCGGGAATAGCGTGAAGGGGAGACAGCACATGTCAGCGTATTTCCAGTCGTGTGGGACAGGCCTCTGTATGCAGACCCGCGGCCCGTGGACAGCTGCTCCGGGGTAATCACCCTTTCCAGAACAAAGCGTGAAGACGGCACCGAGCGGCTCTATGCCCGCAGCAGGTCTCACACGGTGGCTCGGGCAGCGCCCCTGCCCTCCCAAGGACACGCTGTCCCATTTCCCCTCTCTTGTGCCCCTCTGCCTGCCAGCTCCCAGCATCAACCCTGGTTGCCGCACGTCACCTCTCACTGCAGACCCCTCCCCGCTGGCCCCACACGGTCCTCTGTGTTTCTGGGAGCAGCCAGGTGCACACAGGTTGCCAGCATGGCAGAACCCCAGAGAAAGCCGCAGCAGGCAGTAGCTGAGGGATCTGGGGGAGGTAGGCAAAGTGCTCCAAGGCAGAAACCTATGGTTTCCAAGGCCCAAGTGCCCAGGTGCCTCTGGGAGAGTCGTGCTCTGACGAAGGCCCAGGATTGGCCTTCAGAGGCCCCAGAGGCTCTTCTCAGCTGCTGTTGACAAAGCCTACTTTGGCTGATGGGGACTTCTAAACTGGGGACAGCTCTTCCTCCCGACCAGCAGCCACTGCGGCTGCACCTCTCCATTCTTGGGAGGCCTAAACTCGAGGGTCTCCAGTTCCCAAAACCTCCCTCTCTACCCTCATGCCACTCTCTGAGACTCTCTTCTCCATCTGAAGGGCAGGGCACTGTGGGGCTAGGAAAAAGGACCCTCCCCCTCCCCACTGAGCTATTCCAGACCACATTGGGTCCCCATGACAAAGGGGAGGAGGGGACCGCAGAGAGCACAGGCTGTGGGGTGGTTTGTCATCTTTTAAAATGAGTGATGCCTGCAGGAGGGACTGCTGACACCTGTGTCCCACCAAATGCTGCCTCACGGCTAAGCCACAACCTTTATACTCCCTGTTCTGAACGGGGAGTTGAAGAATCACGGAGAGACAGGCCCAGCTCAGGTTCCATAGGACTATGAGCTGCGCAGGGGCAAGGCCGGGCAGCCCCATATAACGAGGAGTCACTGAGCCTATAGAAGCTTTCAGGAAAGTCTGTTGTGCGGGTTGCTCTGCGATCACCAAGCTTTGGAAAGAAGTCCGTGTGTGGCAGGGTGCAGGCTTGATATGTTGGCGGGTCAATTCCCACGCTCTCCCAGGTTAGAGGAGGCCCACCCTTATCCAGCACCCAGAGAGCAAAGCCCCAGAGTCAGCACAGAGCATGGGCCCTCTTTATGCTTCCGGGTGCTAATGCCCAGGAATCTAGGACCAGGCCACCCCCCAAGAGAACCTCAGAATCCTCCCATTAAGACCGCGAGAAAGTGATCTGTGTGGACAAAATAGAAAACAAGCGAGCAAGACTCAGCATATACTACAACTACCCACCACCCTACAGTCGTCTAGAAGGTACCTGAGCCCAGTGCCAGACACAACCATCTCTGCATTCTCAGCCCCTGTCCCAACACCCCCATTCTAGATGAGAGAGAGAGAGCAGCACAGGGAGGGCCCAGACCCTGGGACTTTGGGTCTCTCTCTCCTAAGTGCAGTGATGAAGCAGGGGGAGTCCAGGCTAGGCCTGCCTCTGCAACAGGATGTCCCTTCCCAGCCCGTAGGATGGTGCTCTTGCAGAGGCTGCCAGAGGCTGAGGGAGAGGCAGGGAGAGTTGGTCTGAGGAAACCACAGGTCTCCAGTGGCCTTGAGCTTGGAGGGACCTCGTGTCCTGGGCACGGAGGGGGCAGCTTTTAGTCACTCACAAGAGGATTACGGTCATCTTGTTGACTCTGACCCTTGAGTTTCTTCTTAAAGATGGAAATCGAAGTAGAGGGTTTATAAAAAATGCTCCAGATTTCCCCCGACGTCCCTGGTTGATGACAATCCCTAAGGTCCCCTGAGGCAGGAACGCGATGGGATCTGTCAAGCAAAAACAACTTAGTATTTCACGTAGGGTACAACAAAGATCTCCCAACAACGTTCCGTCTCCCGAGATACCTGTTCCTACGACACGGGGCATTCAGTGAGGCAAAGTCTCTGGAAAGGCCTAATAGACGCCTCTGGAGGTCTGAAGGGCTATCGTGGGAATGAAATGTGTCTGTGGGAGGGAAATGCCGCAGCACAGATTCCAGCTTTAGTATAAAAATGAACTTTCTTGCTGGAAGAGTTATTCAAATCTTCAAGGGGCTGGCCTAGAGATGATGAGTTTTCAAATCCCCCGCCCCCTTTTTTTTTTAAATAGAAGAACTTTTTTCAAATGACATGTACCTGGAAGTCCCCCTGATTAAAACAAGATAGAGCCAAAGTCTCTCTGCTTGAAGCAGGGCCTGCCTTACTGCCAACATGTGTCCCTGCTCCCCCATGTCGCCCCCCCAGGGCTGCCTGGAAGGGAAGCTGCCGAGGGACTCCGATGTCACAGGGGCGTCAGACGTGCGCTGTGGGGCCCTGGTGGACGGCAAGGTGCTGGGCCCCACAGACAGCCTCCTGTTCTCTTGCTGCATCTGAGAGGTTCCCCAGATGGTGTGATTGTGACTTCAATAGACAGATATACATATGAAGCTCAGGCATGAGCTCAGGAATCATTAAAAAAGACCCTGTTTCCACTGAAAAATGCAAAGTGGAAGGTAGAAGGGCCTACAAGGGCGGCCTTCACAAAGCAATGGAGGGGCAGGCATTTCACATATGACAAGTTCTGTGGCAGAGGGCAAGTGAGAAGGTCAGGAAAAGGTGTATTTATAAGACAGCAACGTTCAGGAAAGGCCTTGAAATACAGAGAGCCTGTCTATCAATTATAGCCCAGTAAAACTGGGTGGGGGGGTGGGCAAAAGGAGTGGAGAGAGCCTGGACTGGGAGCCATAGGAAAGACAGAGTAGGGGTCATCACAGCTCTTCTCTGGAAGATCACGAACACCAGGAGCACAGACAACTGCTTCCGCTCCTGGAAGGCGGGACTGTTCCACCTGAGCAAAGCAAGGGAAGGAAATATCTGTTTTCCCATATCAGTCAGAATTGGAGGATGAAGCTTCTTCATTGTTCTTGCATAATTGTTAACCAATCGCTAATAAAATGTTAGGATTCTCTTCCTAAGAATGTTTCCCAGTTTCTAGAAGGCATTAGGAAATAGCCATGCTAGTGTCTCAGAAATCTGTTCTAACATGACGATCCCTTTAAGAGGGCAGCACAAGTCAAAAAATGGAAATTGTTGCTTTTTATGCCCAGACTGTTTCAATCCTCCTTGAAGTCATATCCTGTGAGCCAGGAGCGAAAGCAGACCTCGGTGAGATTTGTCCAGTTGTACATTTCACTCTATGGAGAATGAGGAATGCGTACTGCCTTGTGCTGCCCAGAACTAAGGGCTTTGGCATCACGTTCTGATACTACAGTCGTACCCAGACGAAGGAAGTGCAGTGATAAAGGGGTTCTGAGCCTTCCCCTCGTGGCACCGGGCAGCTTTCATACTCACTTGAATGTGACGTGCAGAAGTATCTTTGCTACGACGGCTGTGACCGTAAGGATGAGGAGAGTTGCCAGGCCGTACACTGTCCATCCTGCAAGCACAGAAGACAGGACCTGTCTGAGCTCTGTTCTCAGAAGGGGGTCTGTTGGAAGCCCGAGTGACCACTGGAAGCTCAGAAACGCAGGTGTGGCTAAAGAGCCCCCGGCAGGTGGGGGCCACCACCAAACGCAGCTGAGAGCTGGGTGGGCAAGGAGCCCAGGCCTTCTGACCTCCTTGCCTTGCTCTAGAGCTCCCTCCTGGAGAGGAGCTGGCAGTGTGGTCCAAAGTGCATTCAACTTGGGAGGTGAGAGGAGTGCTATACACTATGTCTTTACCAGTGGAATCACTGTGCGATCACAGATGAGCTACATAAACTCTCTGGGGCTCAGCTTCCTTATCTGTGAAATCCTACCAGGATATTAAAAACAAGTAACACAGAGCAAGCACTGGAGGGACTCTCCTCCCTGACCTAAGTGGGTCCTGCAGGGGAAAACCGTCGGCTAGATCTTCCCAGGCAGGAAAGAGAATACGGAAGTATGTAGCCCACCAAGTTAGCCGGCATCTCATCCACAGACATCTCATCCCTCTCCCGTATGACTTTTCTTCTATCTCTTCTCACTGTCTGACCTGTTGTTTTGCTTCTTGTCTGTCTCCTCCCACTTACAAGCCACGGGAGGGAAGGCGTATTGTTTGTTTGGTTCATTCTACGGTCCAGTGCCTACGATAGCGCCTGGCACCCCTGAAGTGCTCGCATGTCTTCTGAATGAAGGAATGAATGAATGAATGAATGAGCTCGTGTACCTGCCAGTGAATTGAGGGAGGAAAGACATCCTCAGAGTGGGAAAACCCTGGCTTAGCTGATTAATCACAACTTACAAAAGGCACACGTGCTGGATCTTTGGACGTGAGCACCTTCTCCTAAGGACTAAGGAATCAAGCTAGTGAGAAAAATGTCCCTCAACCGCCAGGACAGTCACAGAGCCAGTACCCACAACCTGCCTGGGAAGAGAGTTCCTCCTCTAACTGCCAAGAGCACTGCCCTCGAGCCCCCGTGCCTTCCACCCCCTTTGTTGGAGTCTGGGAACTGCTACCTGGGACGGTCTGGGGTGGGTGGCTGGGGCTGGTGGTGATGACGTAGAGGACTTTAGAGGACCGGGCTGCACTGATGCTGAGATTGGCCTGCTCCGTGATCACCTCAGCCAGTGTCTGGTTGGCAGCGGGCCTCTCCTGTGGCGCCTCTTCCTTGACGGCTGGAAGATCAAAGAAATTAAGATGGGGGAGAGCTGATGCCGACAACGGAGAAGTTCCGAGGAGGCGGCACTGGCTAGGAAGAGAAGGCATTTTTTCTGATTCATTTCTGTGTGTAGTTCTCTCCACTGACCCCACTGGCCCCAAAGCAGAACCTGCCCAGAAAGCCCCAGAAGGCAGGACCTGTCAACTTCTAACTATTTGACTGGTCTCTTGGAGGACACCTGAGCCTGCATTCTTGTTTTCCTTGTGCCTTTTCAGTTACGGTGCCCTCTGCCCAGAATGCCTCCTTCCTATCTAGTGACCTGTTCTCCTACCTATTCTCAAGACTGTCCCTCTCACCTGCGGGAAGGCCTCCTCCCTCTAACTTCCTGTAGCACAGGCTGACCGAGCTCTTCCCAAGGCCCTCAGCTTCTGGGACAAAGACCAGGTCTCAGATGCCCCTGTTTCTCATGTGCTGGCAGAGAGCTGTGCCGGGCACGTGTGTGAGCACACCAGAGGGCAGAGAGCGAGGCTCCACCTTACGAGGGATGTTTTCTTTTTTTTTTTTTTAAGGTATATTGGGTTTTTTTGTTATTTGTTTTCTTCTTTAAAGTTTATTTTTTTAAAGTCCTCTCTACACCTCACATGCAGCTCTAACTCATGGCCCCGATATGAAGAGCCTCATGCCGTTCCAACTGAGCCACCCAGGTGTCCCTGAGGAGGGTCCGAAGAAAGACTGGGAACTAGTCTTTTGGGATTGGCTGGGATGTCGAGAGGCAGAAGGATCGACCAAATGACCTTTTTAAAGCCTTCTAATTCTATCAGTCTCAGCTCTTCCTTTCAGTTCTTCTTTCAACCCTGCCATGAAAACTGTCCTCAGAACAACTAACACAGCGAAACTGAGAGGTGTTGCTCTTTTCTGTGAATGTATGCAAGTCTTGAAACGGGAGGTGGGAAGATCCGCAAGCTGAGCCCGTAGCCCCTGCCTTGCACCCATCAAGACCCGCCGAAGGCCTGCGGGTCACCACAGGGTGCCAGTGGAGCCCGAGGGCAGCCTGGAGGGGCCTCAAGGAGGCTGGGAAGGGTTACCTTGGTATAAGACAGCAAATCCCTGGGCCTGATTGATGCGATCAGAGAAGAAGTACAAAATGACAAAATCCAGAGAGACGTTAAAGGACAGAGGTGGGCGGTTCCTCCCATTGAAACGGACCAGGACGCGGTGGGTGTAGCCGTCCAGCAGCTCCACCATGTCGGCAGAATCCCTGATGTCAAACAAGGTGAAGCTGAAGCGGATGTGAGAGGCTCCCGGCACCCGGATGGTCCAGTAGCAGACCCTGCCCGTGGCGTAGGTATCGGGAAAGTCAGGGGAGTACACCACGGAGGTCGTGGCCGAGTAGTTCCCTCCGCAGGCGCCAACCAGAGCTGTGGGAGAGAAAAGGACACTGGCCCTCAGCCTGGGGCACAGCCGCATGGCTCACTTTCCAACCTGCTATGAACAAAACTCTTCCTAACGAACATGATCCAGTTTGCTGTGTTTTTCGTCTACAAAACCAGACTGTCTTATGTTTCAGGATCAAATCACAGGATGAGTAGCTTAAACCCTGAACAAATGACTGTGGAGGCTTTTTTTTTTTTTTGCCCAGGAGACCTGAGAATTAGCACACACACACATACACACACACACACACACACACACACAGCACGGTGGCTGTGCTGGGGAGGCAGACTTTCCGCTGAGATGGGAGTCTGACATGGGGCTCCCTACGTGGGGGCCGGGCTGGAGTCAGAGAGTCTGGGTGTGGAACCAGCTGGGCTCTGTGACCCCAGCGGCTGCACCTCACTTCCAGAACTCTTGCCTCTCTCAGTTGGGAGGATGGAGAGCTGCCACCTGTTCCTGTATCACACAGACGCGTGAGGACAGATGAGATGAAGCACATGTAAACACGGGGGCGCCTCTGCAGGGAGACACTTGATGAGATGAAGTCATAAAAAAGAGAAGGGCTTTCCAGCTGCTCGGGCATCCCCGATACCTGGGGTGCAGTGCTCATGTGAGGGTCCCCCCACACACTGTGGCACAAGAAGTAACTCTCTGTCTGGGGGAAACGCTTGGTTCTGCTCACTCTGCATGACGCACATTTGGCTGCTGTAGACTGCCCTTTTGGATTGGGGGTTTCTAGGATGGGGATACAGCCCCTTCCCTGCATCTTAGTCAGCGAAGTGAACAAGTCATCTTAGTGAACAAGATCCTGGAAACGAAAGTCCTTGAGGGGGAGTGCGGGACTGGGGTTTAAAAAGCAGGCTTTGGAGGCACCTGGGTGGCTCAGTGGGTTAAGCCTCTGCCTTCGGCTCGGGTCATGGTCTCAGGGTCCTGAGACTGAGCTCCGCATCGGGCTCTCTGCTCAGCGGGGAGCCTGCTTCCCCCTCTCTCTCTGCCTGTCTCTCTGCCTGCTTCTGATCTGTCAAATAAATAAATAAAATCTAAAAAAAAAAAAAAAAAAAAAAAAAAAAAAAAAAAAAAAAAAAAAAAAAAAAAAAAAAAAGCAGGTTTT
This sequence comes from Mellivora capensis, assembly GCA_004024625.1. NCBI lineage: Eukaryota > Metazoa > Chordata > Mammalia > Carnivora > Mustelidae > Mellivora > Mellivora capensis. The sequence continues at coordinate 34,781 of PISX010002054.1, read as the reverse complement.
GGGGACGACAGTCAGGCCACACAAAGCGTTTCATCTTTCACAGAGCGTGAGAGGAAGAGGTGGCCACCGAAAAAGCCAGGAAGAAGAAAGGAGCTAAGAGGTTGAGTGTGGGCCAGTCTCTCAGTCTAGAATGAGCAGGGGCCCCAGACACAGCAGGAATCTACACCCACTTCCAAGCAGTTCTGTGCGGACCTCCACCCAGCGCCCACAAGAATGGGATCTGGGGCACCTAGGGGGCTCCGTCGTCGGTTAAGCGTCTGCCTTTGGCTCAGGTTGTGATCCCAGGGTCCTGGGATGGGGCCCCATGTCAGGCTCCCAGCTCAGCAGGAGAGTCTGGTTCTTCCTCTCCCTCTGCCTCTTCCTACTGCTTGTGCACGCTCTCTCTCTCTTTCTAATGAATAAATAAAATCTTAAAAAAAAAAAAAAAAGGAATGACTGGGGTAGGGAAGGAGACCATAGAGACCTCCTGGGTGGCACTTGTACAGGACACAGCTGTTGGGGGACAAGTGTGAAATACCGTCTGCTTCTGGACCTTCCTCTCAAAAGAGCCAAAGGCCTCAAGTGGCTGCGGGAGGAGCAGCAAATCCTCTTGTTCGCAGGGCCACTGGAGGGTAGAAGTAAAATCTGTTTGCCTCTGCGGAGGGAGCAGGAGACTCTCTCCTTTCTGACAGAGTAGCCAGGCAGATCCACTGCTTCTTAGAGAAAAGCAGAGGCAAAAGCCATCAGCCCCTGGTTGCCCTGAGCCCCCAGGTCCTGTACCAACGCAAAGCAGAGGTCTGTCGCCCGCTGGGAGGGGCAGGAAATTCTCTTTCTGGAGATACAAGGCAGTGTTTAACTGCAGGAGAAGGAGGGGGTCTGTGGGAACGCTGGAAAGGCCCCACGTCTGAGGCCCAGTAACGTCCTAACACAGAGGATGAGGCAGGAGGCCCAAGGAGCCCCCTCAGCTTGCCAGGAGCACAGCACCAAGTAACACCAACAGTTGTCTACCACTGAGGGAGGGGAAAGAGTGCAGAGAAAGATCCCCTTTTTGGCAAAGGCACATAGGAGCTACTAAAAGCTGACAGTGGAATAGGAATAGAAAAAACAAACAAACAAAAAAATCATGGGCATCCCAGGCTCCACACTAAGCACAAGGTAACAGGAGCCTACTGCTGGAAGAATTTGAAGGCTGGTGTGCACCGAGGGTAAAGACAGAAACAATAATACCCAAACCCAGCTCATCTGATATAATGGCTCAGTCCTTACAGTAAATGGGCCTGCCCATTTCCAGGTATAAATCCTATTTACTCAGTCTGTACTGTTCTTCCATACACAATGTATGGCGTTCCACAAAATATTAAAACACACAGAAAGAACAAGCAAGCAAGGAAGCAGCAAAAAAAGAAAAGAAAAAAAAGCAAAAAAAAAAAAGACTCATCGTCAAGTGATAAGACAATCTGTAGGATCAGGCTCAATAATGATGCAGATGTTAGAGCTAGTAGACAGGTGCCACACGGTTACTATAATAACGACATAATGGAAAAGATGGACAATATGCCTGAACAGATTAGAAACTCCAGCAGAGAGATGGAGACTAACAAGAGTCAAATATAAATGCTAGAAATAAAACTATCAGAGATGAAGAATTTCTCTGATGGGCTTATAAATGGACTACACACAGCTGAGGAAAGAATCAATAAATTTGAAAGTAGGGCAATAGAAATCATGCAAAATGAAACAAAGAGAAAAAAAAGAAGGAGGTAAAAAAAAAAGAAAAAAGCTAAGAACAGAGTATCCAGTAGCTGTGGGACGATATCAAGTGATCTAATCACTGGAGTTCTAGAAAGAGAAGAAAAAGAGAAGGGGGCAGAAGAAATATTTGAAGAGATAATGGCTAAGAATGCTCTCAAGTTAACGAAAGGTGGTCTTAAGAATCTCAGCAAATAGTAAGCAAATAAGTTTAAAAACAAAAATTAGGGGTGCCTGGGTGTCTCGGTGGGTTAAGCCTCTGCCTTTGGCTCAGGTCATGATCCCAGGGTTCTGGGATCGAGCCCCACATCGGGTTCTCTGCTCAGCAGGGAGCCTGCTTCCCTTCCTCTTTCTGCCTGCCTCTCTGCCTACTTGTGATCTCTCTCCCTCTCTCTCTCTGTCAAATAAATAAAATCTAAAAAAAAAAAAAAATTAAAAAGCAAACAAAAAACACACCCAGACACATCAGAGTCAAATGTTGAAAACCAAAAACAAACGTGAAATCCCGAAAGCAGGCAGAAGGGAAAGATGATATACAGGGAACAAAGACAGAGCAGACATCTCTAGACACTGTACAAGCTGTAAGTCAAAGGAGCGCTTTGAGATACTGAAATTAAAAAAAAAAAAACTTTCGGCATAGGATTCAATATCCAGCAAAAACGTTTTTCTACAATGAAGGTGAAATAAGGCTTTCTCATACAAAAGCTGAGAGAAGATGATGGCAAATAAGAACATGAAAAGGTGTTCAACATCACTGGTAATTATGGCCATGCAAATTAAAACCACAATGAGTTACCACCATGCACCTGCTAGAACGGCTAATGCTAAAAGAAACCAGATTATACAAAGGGCAGGAGAGGATGCGGGGCAACCGGAAGTCTCACGTATTATCTGCCAGAATGGAAAATCGGGGAGCCACTTTGGAAAACAGCTGGCAGTGTCCTATGATAACAAATATGCACTTAGTACATGACCCTGAAATCCCAGGAGAAATGAAAGCACGTGTTCACACACACGCCTGTGCGTACAGGCTAAGGGCAGGTTCGGAGCATCTTGACCACAGACAGATCAATGCTTATCAATGGATAAATGGGTGAACAAATTGTGACATATCTGTACAAAGACGTGCTTCTTAGCACTAAAAAAGAGCTGCAGAAACAATCATGGGTGAATCTCAAAAGCATTACTTGAAGTGAAAGGAGCCAGAACCAAATGGTTAAGTACTCTGATTCCATTTATATGACCTTCTTCAAAAGACAAAACTATACAGATGGAAGACAGATCAGTGGTTGCTCAGGGCTGGGGGCAGAGAGAGGACTGGCCACAGAGGGGACAAGAGATCTTTCTGAGGAGATGAAAATGTTCTGTATCTTGAGCGTGTATGCATTCGTCAAATCTTGTCGAAGTGTTCAACTAGAAGGGTGATTTTTACCTTATCTAAATTAGACCTTGAAAAACCTACATTTAATTTTTTAAAAAGATTATTTATTTATTTATTTATTTGACAGAGAGATAGAGAGCACAAGCAAGCAGAGCGGCAGGCAGAGGGAGAGAAAGAAGCAGGCTCTCCTCTGAGCAGGGAGCCTGATGCAGGGCTCGATCCCAGGACCCTGGAATCATGACCCAAGCCGAAGGCAGCTGCCCAACCAACTGAGCCACCCAGGCGCCCCAAACCTACATTTTTAAGAAAGAAAAGCTGTGGATAAAGATTCCCTACATAATTAACCTGACTTTCCCCATCCTAAGTATGAATTTGAACAAAATAACTTTCGTACACCTCGGTTCCTCATCCATAAAATGAAAATAGTAAGTTTCTTCCGTAGGGGTTTTACAAGAACTAAAAGGAGTTGATCTACGTAAAGTGTGTAGGATAAGATCTGGTGTAAGCTCAGTAAGTATTAGCTATACTATTATTATTATTTGTAAAGAATCAAGTGTTCAGGGGCGCCTGGGTGGCTCAGTGGGATAAAGCCTCTGCCTTCGGCTCAGGTCATGATCTCGGGGTCCTGGGATCGAGCCCCACATTGGGCTCTCTGCTCGGCAGGGAGCCTGCTTCTTCCTCTCTCTGCCTGCATCTCTGCCCACTCGTGATCTGTCTGTCAAATAAATAAATAAATAAAATCTTTAAAAAAAGAAAAAAGAATCAAGTGTTCAGGTTAAACTGGTATTTCACCAGCGAAGGCCAATCTTCAACTTAGAGCTTTTGATTTCCAGATGTGTGCCATGCAGACAGGAGATTTGGTTCGGCAATTTTGAACGCAAACTCATGATATCTATGATAGATTATTAAAATTCAGCGACAATTCAACAGGAAACCTGAAATTTAGGAATATATGCAAGATCTTATTTTTGAAGGGGAGAGTAGCTTGCTACATACAACCTGGGCAGCCGGGGGCCCTAAAGAGCCCTGAGCAAACCTCCGGTGGCAGAAAGCCAGTGTCCTCCTGCCTTCTTTGATTTAGCACCTCCATCCCACCTCAATATTAGCTCAGTCGGTTTCTTCAGGAACAGACTTCAGGCATCAGCGGGAACAGCTAGCCTCCCCCAGATGCAGCTGAGTGCTCTGCTTCCAGACGTGAACGATACTGGCATGTCTCAGCAAACAAACAAACCAAATGGGTCCCAGCCTTGAATCAGATTCCACTGGACTGGCACCCAGAAAAGCAGAAGAGATTACCACATTTCATCAGTTCTAAGGGGAACATTTTAATCTTTCAGACTGGACTGTGTCCGTCCATCAGTGCGTGTCGCTGTTGGAAGTATTTTTCTCCTCAGTGATATGCAGTGATGTTGCATCACATGACTGATGGCATCTGGGAGTCTATGAGGTACACTTACTAAGGCAATCCTAGCGGTCAGGTCCTACTGGACCCTAGGTCCTCCGTGTGTGTATTTTTTTTTTTTACCATTAATCTCTTCTCTTCCCACTAAAATATAAGTTCCATGGGGGAAGAATTTCCATCTGTGGGACCTTGGGCAAGCTACTGAACTTTTATGAGCCTCTGTTGTCTCCTCAGGCAAATAAGGAAACAGTACCTGCTTCACAGTATTATAATGAAGGGAGGGAACGCACGGAAAGTAAATAGCACAATGCCCTAAAAACATGTACAGGCTCAACTGATGTTGCAGAGGAAGGACCAATCCCACATCTCATTTCTCCTTTCTGTGCCTAGAAGCTGAAAGGGGCCCAAGAGGCCCGCTGGGCAGTCTCTGTAATCTACTATTGATTCCAGCCTCTCTGATCATTTATTTGGTTCTGTTAATTCAGTATGTTGAATTCTGGTGGCAGCACATGCTCTGAAGCTTCTGTCAGTGCCGCACTGCCCCACAGCACACGGCCCTTCACATCCTCCTGGAGCTCATGAGAGCTTGCTGGAAACCCAGCCACACGGCCTATGACAAATAACTTAATGTGGCAATAATGACTGAGCAGACAGCTGCCTCCTCAGTCTCTCTGCTGAGGGACGAAGGGAGCCTGAGAGCCACTGGAGCTGAGGAGCCTGGAGTGCCCTTCTGCAAGAAGCAGAGACCGGGAGGAACTCACTGACATCCTGACTGGGACCTGGGGTCCAGCCACACTGGCAGCAGAGTCTGATATTCTGGGAAACCGTCACCTGGCCCTTTTCTCACCATCTAACTTCTCCAGTCTCCTCAAAGAGACATCTTTGTCCTCCCCAATTATGGGACAGTCTGTAGTCACCATGTGCAAAGTGCTCCGCTTTGTCCAATGGATCATAAAGACTTCCAGGAGGCAGAACTTGTGCTACTTAGACTATCTTCCCCTCTGGCCGGGAAACCGCATGGATGATTTCTGCAGGCCAGCAGTGTACCTTCCTTTGCAGGGCTGGGGGGTGGGGGGGTCACTGGAGCAGGCCACTGTCAGGGGCCTCTGCCGGTCACCACGGTCACCACGACCAGGGCCTCTGGAGGCTGGAGCTTCTCCGAATGCCAACCTCCTCATTCCTCCTAAAGGAAGGGGAGCCAGAGAAGGCAGCTTCTGGATGGCTGCAGAAGGGGACAGTTTCATGATAATCAGAGCCACTGGGCCCACCCTGTTCACATGCTTTTAGAGCATTAAATGGGACCCGTTATCATGACCTGTCTTATTATTCTTAATGAAAGGGATTCTGGCTGCTGAAAACAGAGAAATAAAAATTGTGGCAAACCTGGGTTTGAGTTCTGGATTTGGCTCTTATTCACTTGGACAAATTATTTTCTCTTTTGATCCACACACAGTTTTCTTATCAAAAGGGCTGTTGCGAGTATCAAGTAACGTAAAATAAGCAAAAGCACCCAGCTTCCAGGCTAGCACACAGCAAGCACTCAACAGACAGCAGTTATTTTCATTATGATTAATTCATTGTACTGCACCTTTGTGTGAGGCTCAGTGCTATCTTCTAGATATATTTCCAGTACCAAAGACGATGCTTGGTACGGGACTGACTTTAAAGCAAATTATTTCCATCTGATACCTCTGGTGTAGGTGCTGTACTAAAAAAACATCATTTTATCTGCCACACAGCAGACACTCCATAAAAATGTGCTAAATGAGTGTTTACCATATACAAGTATTCTATTTTTTAACCATATAAAATCCACCATTTCAACAACTTAAAAAACGTATAGTTCAGTGGTATGTGTTATAGGCTCCATGAGGTATAACCACGGACATCTGGTTCTGGCCTATGTTAATCACCCCAACAAGAAAACCCGTACCCACTAAGCAATCACTTCCCATTCCTCCCTTCTTCTCAGCCCTTGGCGATCATTAATCTGTTTTCTGTCTATATGGATTTGCCTATTCTGGACATTTCCCATATATGGACTCATAAAATATGTGGCCTGTGTGTCTGGTTTCTGTCTCTTAGCGTCATATTTTCAAGGTTCAACCTTGTTGTAGTGTGCATGATTATTTCTTTCCTTTTTGTGGCTGAATAATATTCCATTGTAAAGATATAACACATTTTGCCGATCCTTTCTTCCATTGATGGACTTTTGGGTTGGTGCCACTTTGGGGACTATTACGAACAGTGTTGCTGTGAAGGTTCCTGTACAAGTTTCTGTGGGAACATATGTTTTCAACCCTCTTGGGTCTGTATCTAGGAGTGGAATTGCTGGGTCATAAGGTAATTCTGCTTCCCGTTTGAGAAACTACCAGACTGTTTTCCAGAGCAGCTGTACCATTTAACATTTCCACTAGCAAATGTATGAGGGATCCAATTTCTCCATATGCTCACCACCATCTATTCTCCAGTAAAAAAAATTAACACTATGTTCTGTTTAAAGTAGAAAAACAGGTAGCGAACCCACGCACCCTGCTTTTCTTTTCTTTACTGTCTAATCCCGTGGCTTGTTGGCCGTGTGAGCCCTGGCAAGGTATCTCTCCTCTTCATGTCCCAGAACTCTCTTCTATACAATGACAGTGATGATAATAATGCCTTCCTCGGATGGCTGCCAACAGGGCCTAATTTGTATAAATTGATAATTTATATAAAGCCTTAATATACTTAATACACACTCAATGTTTTATTCCTTTCTTTTTTTCACTTAGGAGTAGACCAGGCAAATTGTAAGCTCCGCAAATATACTCTCCTGGGCTAGGGTGTCAAGGCAGAGGATCTTATAATAATAGACTTTGGAAGCGAAAACTTAAATAGAAGTGCAGGGTGAATTATCTGCCAACCTTTCTTAAACATCAGGCAAGTCTCAGTCTTTAGCTTTAATAGAGGTACTCAACTGAGCATTTGTCTTGACATAACAGCATGTACAGGGAGCCACTGGCAGTCTCCAGTGGGCACACTCACCTAAAAAGACCAACAGTTGACCACATGAGTTCTGCTTGCCAATCCTTCCCGTCCTCTGCCCAAACACACACTTCTGATGACGTCTAAGCCATAACCTGCGAAAGGCTTGGGCTTTACAGCCACCCTGTGTAGGAGCTGAAGTGTGTCCTCCAAAGGAGACATGTTCCATGCCTGGTAGTTGTGAGTTGACCTTATTTAGAAATAGTGCCTTTATAGATGTGATCAAGTTAAATGAGGCCACACTAGATGAGAGTGGGTCCTAAATCTAATGACTAGAGTCCTTACAAGAAGATATAGAGAGACACAGAGGCACTGATGAACAGAGAGACAATGGCCATGTGAAGGAGGAGGCAGAGATTGCAGTGATGCAACTCCAAGCCAAGGAATGCCAAGGACTGCCAGCAATGGCCAGAGGCTCAGACGAAGCAAAGGATTCTTCCCTGGGGCCTTCAGAAGGAGCATGGATGGATGCTTCAATGGAGCATTGACAACACCTCGATTTTGAACTTCTAGCCTCCCAAACTATGACAGAATACATTTCTGTTGCTTTAATGCTCCTGGCTTGTGATCATTTGTTATAAGAGCCCTAGGAAACTAACAGAGCATATGACATTTCTGCTTGAAACTGGGCCACTTGGTCAGGTTGAGATGTCAAGAGTATATCTACTGTATCCCAGTGACTAACAAAGACCTATGGACTCTGCAGTATCTCTTAGTAACCTCAAGTCTTTCCGTCTGTCTGTCTCACTTGTGACAATCTACTTTCTACCCTTTATACCAAAATCTGGTGCTATACGGGTACTATGGCTCTCCTAAAGTCTTACCATTGCTAAGTGGGATGCAGGGGGTAGGGGCTACGAGGAGGGATCAGGTAGGCCAGTGATAAGAACATGGTGCAGGAGAGGTCAAGACCCCAGATCCATACCCCATCTGCAGTGCACACTGCCCCTGGCCAGCATCTCACAAATACGGTGGGTCAGAGAGGAGGCTGGAAGCATATGCTCTCTTCTCAGCTGCAAAACTGCTGTAACACCAAATGCCAAGGAAAACATTAAAGGGCTTGGAAGTCAATTAAAACAAGAGGACCTTAAGGCTAATACTGAAGAGCTAGATCAGTGTCTGTGTTAAGTTGCAAAGGTCGTCTTTTCTAGGCTGCCTAAGCATCCTGTGACAGGCCTCATCTCTTCAGAGCACATGGCACAACGAAATGTCTGTCCTTCCTTCTGGAGGACAGGGGCCGAGTCTGCTAGGTCAGTGTTGCATCCCCAGGGTCTGGTCAGGGCCTGGCCTGCAGGAGGTGCTTGATAAGTACTGCTACATGAATGAATGAATGGAAGAGAGGAAGGCTGGTCCGGTTGTTTCTCTGGCACAAGCGTTCCTGGGTCTTGGGCAGCAATGGGCACAGGGCATACTCACTGTCAAAGAGGATGATCCTGCCGTCGCCACCACAGGGCTGGGTGTGATCCCCGAAGCAGACGCTGTTGCACTCGGTGCTGGCTGCCTCCCCGTACTTCCAGTAATCAGGATTGTTTCCACAGAAGCAAGCATAGCCCGACTCCATCCCGGCAAACTGTCATAGCAGAGAAACAGCACTGGGTAAGTGTCAGTCTGGGGTGTCAGCTGCCCTGAAGGAGCTTGGCAGGGTCAGCCCCCCCGCTGGGTCTCTCTTCCTGGGGTCTCTCCCTTGCTCCCCTCCCTGGACGCTCATTACACACTACCAGTAACCATGTTTCCCCTTCGGGCAAGCATCCCTTTTACTGCCTGCATCTCTACTGTGTTTAAGTGAGTCTGAAGGCAGGCACTGGGAGGAAACCCACTAACCTGAAACATTAATAACAGCAGCTCCGCATTTTATTAAATGTTTACTGTGTTCCAGGTGGTAGGTGCTTTATGGCTAGTCCCCACCACAAACTCATTACAGGCCCCGTTAAAAATTTTCATTTTATTTATTACCATACAGTAGAACTATTTATATGGTATATAGTTCTATGCACTTCAACCCATGTTGACAACCACCCCTACGATCAGCATGCAACACAGGCACATGGCCCCAATAACCTTCCTATCCTGAATCTGCTTTATAGTTCCCCCTCCATAAATAAACCTTTGCAACTACCTATCCGTTTGCTGTTACTACGGTTTTGTTTTTTCAAGAATATCACATGCTAAGACTGAATGTTTATGTTCCCTCAAAAGCCGTATGTTGAAATCTTAACTCCCAGTGTGAGGGCATGTGGACATGGAGCCTCTGGTGAATTAGGGCACGAGAACAGAGCCCTCGTGAGCGGGATTAGTGCTCTTATAGAGGAGACCCCAGAGAGCTCCCTGGGCCCTTCTGTCATGTGAGGACACAGCAAGATGGCCATCTATGAACTAGGAGACATGCTCTCGTTAAACACCCAATCTGCCAACAACCTTGATCTTATAGCCTCCAGAACTGTGAGAAATAAGTGTTTATTGACCCGATCTATGGTAATTTTGTTACTGCAGGCAGAATGGATGAAGGCATCATATAAATGGAATGATATAGTATGTAAGCTTTTGAGACTGGCTTTCCACTTAGCGCAATGTCTTTGAGATTCATCCAAAGTGGTGCATGGATCAATAGTTCACTCCTTTTTATGGCTGAGTAGTAAGTCCATTGCACAGATATACCACTGTTTGTTAATCCATTGGGTTGTTTCTAGTTATTTATGATTATGGATAGAGTTGTTATAAACATCTGTGTATAGTTTTGAGTGCGCATAAGCTTTCATTTCTCCAGAGTAAATAACTGAGAATGGGCATGCTGGGTTATAAGGTAAGTTTATGGTTATAAGAAACCACCAAACTGTTTTCCAGTAACTGTACCATTTTACATTCAAAACAACGTATGAGTCCCAGTTGTTCCATATCCTTGTCAACACACATTATTGTCAGTATATTTTATTTTAGCCATTCTAAGAGGTATGTAGTGGTATCTCATGATGGGTTCCATTTGCATTACCCTAGTGGTTAATGATACCAAATGTCTTCTCCTGTGCTTATTTATCATCTGTATAACCTCTTTGGTGAAGTATCAAGTCATTTGACCATTTTTTAAATTTTAGAGGTATTTTTTAAAAGAGTTTATTTGTTTATTAGAGAGAGAATGGGAGAGAGTGTGAGAGGGGAGAAACAGACTCCCTTCAGAGCTGGAAGCCTGATGCGGACTCAATCGGGGACTCAATCGGGGATCATGACCTGAGCCGAAGGCAGTCACTTAACCAACTGAGCTACCCAGGCGCCCCATTTTTCAAATTAAAAAAAAAAATTTTTTTTTTAACTACTGAGTTTTTAGTTTTTGTATGCAATCTGCATGTAAGTCCTTTGCTGCATATGCGATTTGCAAATATCCTCTTCTAGGCTACGGCCTGTCTTTTCATTCTTTAAAAAATGTCTTTCACAGAACAAAAGTTTTAAATTTTGGTGAAGTTCATTTACCAATTATTTCTTTTACGGATCATGCTTTTGATATTACTTACACCTAAGTACTTTCTATGTAAACCCAGGTAAACCTCGGTCACGAAGATTTTCTCCCCTCTTTTCCCCTAAAAGTTTTATAGTTTTACGTTCTAGTTAGCCCCAAGATCCATTTTGAGTTGTGCGTGTAGTCTTTTTTGATTTCTTCCAATTAGCATCATGTTTTGGCCATTCATCCATGTTGTGTGTGTCAGTACATTTTACTATATCTTCTTTCTGTTGCTGAGTTGTGTTCAAAAGTATGGATGTGGGGCACCTGGGTGGCTTCAGCTCAGGTCATGATCCTGGGGTCCTGGGATCGAGCCCCACATCAGGCTCCCTGCTCAGTGGGAGTCTGCTTCTCCCTCTCCAGCAACCCCTGCTTGTGCTTGCTCTCTCTCTCTCTCTGTCAAATAAATAAATAAAATCTTAAAAAAAAAAAAGTGTGGCTATAGCACAATTCTTCATCAGTTAATGGACACTGAGTTATTTACAATTTGGGACTATTCTGAATAATGCTGCTATGAACACATACGCATACGTTTTTGTGTGAACATACGTTTTCAACTCTCTTAGGTATATACGCAAGAGTGGAATTGCTGGTTTTAAAGGTTACGTTTAACTTTTTGAGAAACTGCCAAACTGTTTTCCACAGCAGCTATCTTAGCTAGCACTATTTTACATTTTCCAATTTCCAATTTCTCCACATCTTCACCGATGTTTTTTTTTTGAAATATTTATTTATTTATTTATTTGACAGAGAGAATGAGATCACAAGTAGGCAGAGAGGCAGGCAGAGAGAGGGGAGAAGCAAGCTCCCTGCGAAGCAGAGAGCCCGATGCGGGGCTCGATCATGACCCGAGCCGAAGGCAGAGGCTTAACCCACTGAGCCACCCAGGTGCCCCTCACCGATGTTTGTTTTATCTTTAAAAAAAAAATTTTTTTTTTTTTAACCTATAGCCATGGGTTATTTATTGTGTGATGCGATATCTCATTATGGTTTTGATTTGCATTCCCCTCAAGACTAATAATATGAGCATATTTCCATGTGCTTATTGGCCATTTGTATGTCTTCTATAGAGAAATGTCTACTCAACCCATTTGCCTATTTTTTAATTCAGTTGTCTTTTATTGTTGTAAGAAATCTTTATAGATTCTGGTTAAATCCTTATTCGTGTATAGGATTCATAAATATTTTCTCCTATTCTGTGAGTTGTTTTTTCATTTTCTTCATAGTGTCTCTGACACACAAAAGTTGAAAATTTATTTACTGGGTTGACGGGTAGTAAGTTTTGGCCCACGTACCACTGTTTGCTAACCCTGATCTATGTGACTATTCTTATGCCAATACACTCTCTTGATTACTATAGCTTTACGGAAAGTCTTGAGATCAGGCAGGATGAGTCCTCCAGAGTTGATCTTTTTCAGAATTATTTTGGTTATTCTAGGTTCTCTGCCTTTCCATGTAACATTTAAGGATCAGCTTAACAATTAAAGAAAATAAACTATCATTTTTGATTGGGATTGCATTGAATCCATACATCAATCTGGGAAAAGCTGACATTTTAACAATATTAAGTCTTCCAATCCATGAACAATGTCTGCATTTTTAAAAAAGATTTATTTATTTGAGAGCGAAAGAGAGAGAGAGAGAGTGGTGGGGAAGGATAGAGAGAGGGAGAGAAAATCTCCAGCAGACTCCCTGCTGAGTGAGGAGCCAGACGACCCCGATATCATGACCTGAACCGAAATCAAGAGTTGGACACTTAACTGACTGAGCCACCCAGGTGCCCCACAATGTCTGTATTTCTATTTATTTAGATCTTAATTTTCTCTTGGAATGTTATACACTATTTGGGATATAGGTCTTTAATATCCTTTGTTAATTCTGAGATTATTTATGCTGCTGTAAATGGAATTTAAAAATTTTATTTCCCAATTGTTCACTGCTAGTACATAGAAATGCAACTGATTTTTGTATATGACCTTATAACATGCAACCCTGATAAATTTACTTATTATTTTTAATAGCTTTTATGTAGAACTGTCTACATACATGACCATGTTGTCCATAAATTAAGAAAAAAATTTCCTCCTTTCCAAACTACACGCTTTTCTTTTTCTTGCTTTATTTCATTAGCGAGGATCTCAAGTACAGTGCTAAATAGAAGAGGTGAGATTGGGCACCATTGTTTGTTCCTAATTTTAAGCAGAAAGAACTGAACCTTCCACCATTGAATATGACATTAGCTTTAGATTTTTTGATAGCTGCTCTTTCTTTTAAAATATTTATTTTAGGGGTGCCTGGGTGGCTCAGTGGGTTAAAGCCTCTGCCTTCAGCTCAGGTCATGATCCCAGGGTCCTGGGATCGAGCCCCACATCGGGCTCTCTGCTCAGCAGGGAGCCTGCTTCCTCCTCTCTCTCTCTGCCTGCTTCTCTGCCTACTTGTGATCTCTGTCAAATAAATAAATAAAATCTTTAAAAAAAAATATTTATTTTATTTATTTTAGAGAGGGAGAGGGACAGAGGAAGACAGGTGGAATCCCACGCAGGTGGGTATATGAGCAGTGGGGAAGGGTAGAGAGGGAGGGAGAAGAAGGCTCCCTTTTGAGCTCCATCTCAGGACCCTGGGACCATGACCTGAGCCAAAGGGAGACGCTTAACCATCTGAGCCACCCTGGTGCACCTATTGCTACCATTTTTTGTTCTAAAGCTCAAATTATGTTAGAGTTGGACAGTGGAGACCCTTCCAGTTGTTTCATGTGTCCTTTTGATAGCCCTCACCATACCTTACTTTATTGTACAACATGCTTCAGGCTCTTCTTGCACTTTCTCAGGACGGAGCCCTAATTCTTATTTAATGAAGAACAATATTTAGGGGTGCCTGGGGGGCTCAGTCAGTTAGGCGTCTGCCTTCGGCTCAGGTCATGATCCCAGGGTCCTGGGATCGAGTCCAGCGTCAGGTTCCCTCCCTTGCTGAGCAGGGAGCCTACTTGTGCTCTCTCTCTCACTGCCTCTCTCTGTCAAATAAACAAATACAATCTTAAAAAAAAAAAAAAGTAAAAAAAGAACAATACCTAGAAACCAAGATCTGAGCACTAACTGTGGAACCACTGTGTCACTGTTCCCAGGTCCTCTCAGTGGACAGAGATAAGAAATACATATGTATATACAAACACACACATGGACCTACAAACATGTTTATACTTATTTCCGTATCTGTCTCTCTATATATCAAAACCATATACTATACTAATAACTTCAATCCCTGCCATACTATAGGCTTCACTTCTCCAACAGTGAGAATCTGGCTCCCATTATCCTCCGTATATTTACTTATATGCTCTGCAAGCAACCAATCAGTCCATCGGGTTGGGCCACCGGCCTCACAGAGCCCCTAACCTTGCAGGCTACTCTCCTTGCTTGGGCCTGATTAATGGCTTTTTCACTGAATTATTAAGGAAGGACAAAAGAAAGGAAGGAAAAAGGAAGGAGGGAAGGAAGGAAGGACAGAGCAAACAATAGGATTATTGAACCTTAATAACCAAGGAGTAAATTGCAAATAGAGGAAAGGACAGAAAGAAAAGAAAGTATTTTGTCCAGGCTAGGGCCCCTAATGTAGTAAGGAAATAACTACTGCCTTGGCCTACTCCCAGATCCCCTGGGAAGCCAGAGATGTCCCTGCTCATAACGTTCAAGGGCACAAGGAAATACATAATTCTGTCAGAGGTCAAATAGGGATACAGATATTGGGGGATTTTCCTCTTTTTCCTCCCCATCTTTAGACAAGAACGCTGCCTCACACTCCTGAATGCCAAGCCCTGCTCTTCTTCCAGTTCCTCCTTGGCAGAAAAACAGTTCCATGGTTTGACAGGTTTAAAAAAAGTATATATATTTTAAAGTTATCTCGGCAGATTGCATTTACATCTTCATGCTTTTCTATAGATATAGATAGAGCCATAGAATCATTACCTTGAACCTCTGACTCCGACAAAAACTGATGCAGGTTTGTATGGTAAGTTTGTTAGACGTTTTACTGGCGCCCGTTAGAGGAGGTGGGTTTCCATGATCCTTGTAGCAGCCAAGGTTTCCAGGCACTGGAGGAAAAAGAAAAACAAAAGAATTTCACAACATCTGGCTGTGAAACACCAAGAAGAAACAGTGATTTGTGCCAGGTACTTTCATCTCAGCTAATATTTCTACTCTTAAGGTACACATCAATAACAAGCAACGAGCTTTAAAAATGGAAGTCCTCTGGCAAATGCCATATTTCTGTTTTCTTCTGAAGAGTATGTGTGGCCCAAGGTCCACCTTTAACTAATCTCTTCAGTATTGATAGAATTGAGCATTAAAGAGAACTAGGAATAATTTCCTCAAAATAGAGAAGCTGTAATATGTAAATTATGTTTCAGAGTTGCTGGAGGGCAGGAAAAGCCCTAGGAAGCCTTTCATCCCATGCCTTGTGGGCCCCCCCCAATAGTTGTTATTGTTTTTAAGATTTATTTATTTATTTTAGAGAAAGAGAAGGGGAGAGAGTGTGTGAGTGGCAGGAGGGGCAAAGGGAGAGGGAGACATAGATGTAATAAGATAGTGTCATTTTAAGTAACCAGGTTCTAGGGTCATTTGTGGCACAGTAATGGAGAATTACTACATCTACATAATACATACTACATACATGTTGAATGAAGGAATGAGCTGATTGTAGGCCATGGACAAATCAATCTCTCTGGACCTTAGTTTTCCATCTCTGTTATTAATTTATGAATCACTTCACTATCAGATGAAGCCCTTTCCCCTACTTTACCTGCTTGGCTCCTCACAGTTTATGTAAATAAAGATATTATTTTTTTTAATTTTTTTTTTTTATTTGTCAGAGAGAGAGAGAGAGAGCACGCGAGAGAGCAAGCACAGGCAGACAGAGTGGCAGGCAGAGGGAGAAGCAGGCTCCCCGCCGAGCAAGGAGCCCGATGTGGGACTCGATCCCAGGACGCTAACCAACTGAGCCACCCAGGCGTCCCTAAATGAAGATATTATTAATAAGACCTGAATGAAGCTTTTCCTAGAAGCACTTCTAGGTCAGCTAAGAATTATACATTATCCAATTCCAAGTGAGCCATACAGACCCCCAGAAAGCATTTCTCCTTTGTGTTTAAGACTAGAAAACAGAGGGGCACCAGGTGGCTCAATTGGGTTAAGCATCTGCCTTCAGCTTGGGTCATGATCCCAGGGTTCTGGGATTCAGCACGGCTTTAGGCTCACTGCTCAGTGGGAAATCTGCTTCTTTCTCTCCATCTGCCTCTCCCCCAGCTTGTGGTCTCTCTCTCTCATTTGCTCACTCTCTCTCTCAAATAAATAAATAAAATCTTAAAAACAACAACAACAACAACAACAACAACAAACCCTGGGAAACAGGTGCCTGGCTGGCTAGGTCAGTTGAATGTGTGACTCTTGATCTCAGGGTTGGGAGTTCGAGCCCCACACTGGGTGTAGTGATTACTTAAAACTAAAATTTTACAAAAGAAGACTAGAAAACAGCATGATCCAGTTTAACAAACTTTACATCCACGTTAGCCTGTTGGCAGGTAAAAATATATGTGTGTCTCTGTGTGTAATTGCTGCCGCCATCTAACATCTAACCAGTTCCTGTTAAATCAGCAGGAAGTACCACTGCTAACCCAAAGAGTCACCCTTCCCCCTCCAGCCAAGTGGTTACCCTTCTCCCTTGCGTCACACATGATTCAAATATAACAAATGTGGCTCACCACACAAATGTTAAAATGCATCTTTTGGAAACAAACCAGATCTCTATAGTGGCGAATGTAAACAGAAAAACTCTAGGCAGTAGGAGGCTGGTGTTCAGTGGGAGCCTGGCTTGGGAATGGCTGGGTTTTAGAGTTTAAACAAATGCAGTGAGTTAAGCATCTCTAGTCAGGGGCACATCCCACAAGCCAAGTTTGTTAAAGGGACCTTACGAACGGAAACCCAAACCATGCATTCAGTGGTTCTTAATGAGAACTACTTGATCGTCATCACCCTGATCATTTACTCTGATTTTTGTCTCATTTATCTTATTAAGATCAGAAGCAAGCATGTTATTGTGGATTAGTTTACAGAGAGCCCAGGGCACATAATCATAAATGTTAAGATTAGATATCAACAAGGTTATGGGTTGTACTAATGCAGCTGGAACTTATCAGCGTTATTCACAATTTGGTGAGCAAATCCAGGCAGCTCATGTTCCTGTGGGGTAGTGGGGCGGATCTCTGGAAGTCAGCCCCTCCGACGCTGCAGCTCCATCCATCTGATATCAATGGCCTGAGGTATCATGCCTGTCTGGCCTGAGTCAGTTGCTTGCCAGATACCATCGAGTCTACCTCCCAAGATACTGCAGATGTTCGTCTGTGTCTCTGTCTCCACACTGCCATGTCCCTTCCCACTGAGACTACTGCCCTGGTCTGCTCGTCCATCTCCCTATTTCCAGGTGCACGCTACCCTAATCTAGTTAGTACACTGCAACCAGAATAATCTTTACTGTATATTCCAGGCAGAAGGAAGGGCAAGGGCAAAGGCCAAAGGCTGAAATGAGGTTAGCCTTGCAGGAACAAAAAGAAGTGAGGATAACCAATGACAGAGAGAGGGGAAAGTAATAGGAGCTGGAGGGTTAGGCAGGGGCCCTGCTTGCAACCTTCCAAGTCCCTCAGGATGAAGTCCCAACTCTCTCACATGGTACACAAGGCCCTGCCTGATCTGTGCTGCTCGCTCCACTTCCCCTCCCCCTTCAGCATGACTTCTCTCTCTATAGCTCAGCTCATGTTCTAGGTGAAAGCCAAATTAAGTGATAGGGTATTTGCGAGTTTCCTCATGGCACATTGCTCTCCGGACTTCTGCACATACTCTTTCCTTTGCTTGGAATACTATCTCTGCTTAACATTGTAGCTTAAGCACTATTTCCCCTGGGGAAGCACCCCCCCCCAAATAAGGTCATATGCCCCGGTTGTGGGCCTCTAGCAGCCTCAATTCTAAACACCTGCTCATGTGTCTCTCTCCCCAACGAACCATGTACAACTTAAGGGTAAGACTGTATCTTCCACACACTGTTGTATTCCCAGGGCCTGGTACAGTCCCAGTTGAAGAGCCGGTGCCTTAAAACTGAATTCCAGATGCCCAGGCCTATTCTGCACCACCTGCTGGAATCACGGAGTGAGTGGGTGAAGGTAATTCTTCAGCAGCAGTGAAGGAACAGAGCAGGGGGGAAGTAAAAGCCAGAGCTGACCTGCGTGACAATACCCACTTAAAGCTAGTGAGTGCATGGTCTGACTCCTGCCTGCACACTGTCCTCTCTGACTCTTTGAATCACCATTCAGGATAACTGAGTTTTCCAGAAAGGTTAACTTGAAAACTTAAAGTTTTATCCTCATCATTTAGGATAGAACCTCTCTAAAACATATTAGCTATTTTTTTTTAAACTTAACTCAGTTTAACCTACTTTATTTTTTAATGTTTTAAAAAGATTTTATTTATTTATTTATTTGAGAGAGAGGGAGGGAGAAACAGACTGAGCAGGTGGCCCAATATGGGGCTGAGGAGGCGGCCCAATATGGGGCTCGATCCAGGACCCGGGATCATGACCTGAGCCGAAGGCCAACACTTAACTGACTGAGCCACCCAGACACCCCTCAGTTTAACCTACTTTACCTTTAACCTACTTTACTCAGTTTAACCTACTTTACGTTTCTCTTGGTGGCTTGAGGTTGTCAAATGTGCTTCACCCAGGCTGGTGTGCTTTTTTTGCGTGCTCATGTCTGGCTTCCATAGTCAAGTCTGTCCCCTTGGTTACGGCTGAGGCTGCTGACCGCTCAGAACATCGGAACTGGAAGGAGTCTCAGGGAACCTCTACTTTGTGCTCCTGTCTGTGTGTGTACCCTCGTCTTTATTTGCTGCTGCTTGGGGTTACAACAATACTGCCACGCTTATTAGAGTTGTGTGAAAAACAGAAAGTTTCTAAAGGGGGAGATCTAGGCTCCCCACTTTCCGGCAATATGCCACAGCTCAAGAGTTGTTTTGCACGCTCCCATCCCAGGACACGGCACTCCTCGGACGGGTGCTGGCACTACTGCCATCGGTTCAGGAGCAGCAAGCGCCCTGCAGCAGCCCCGAACGCGCGCTCCCGAGTCCGACAGACCGCAGCGCAGCATGAGTTCTGGCCCCGGCTTCATCAACAGTGGAACGGGGAGCAACAGGTCCCCAAAGCGTTCTTTGGAGAATGAAAATGAGATAATGTAAATAAAGTAAAGACCACGAGGCCTGGAAGGATAAAATGTGCCGAATAAACAGTGTTTATTCTCATTACAGTTGACCCTTGAACAACGCAGCTTTGAAATGCACGTGTCTATTTATGCGTGGATTTTTTACAAGATAGGACTGTGCATGTATTTCCTCTTCCTTACGATTTTCGTAATAACACTGTCTTTTCTCCAGCTTACTCAATTGTAAGAATACAGCATATAATACATGTAACGTAAAAAGTCCGAGTTAACTGACTGCTCATGCGATCAGTAAGGCTTCTGGTCGACACCAGCCTCTTAGTAGTTAAGTTCTTGGAGAGTCAACAGTTATGTGTGGATGTCTGACTGGGCAGGGGGTCAGTGCCCCTAACCCCTGCGTTGTTGAAGGGCCAAGTGTATATATAAATAGGGCTTTCATCGTTCACCACACAAACAGAAACCACTTGCTCAGTAACAGAAAACTAAAATAGCATTGAGTTAAAAGGCAAAATCAAAGGCAGCCACCTCAACAAACTGGGTTTCATTCCAGATATGAAAACATGGATCTCTTACAGCTGGTGAGCACACAGTACACTTTCCCATAAGCATCTCACGTGGAAACCAAAGCCCTCTGAGGGAGGCGGTATGGACGGGGTTATTCTATGTGACAGAGAAGAAATCATGGACTGGTGAGGTTGTGGGCTTTCCATGGGGGCAGAGAAGATGGAACCAGAGGGCATGAGCAAGCTCTGGGGTGGTAGAGACTCACTCTGTGGTTTTGTTCCTTTTGCTCACGGGGCCGGTCTGGTGAACTGAATGGAAGTCAGATTAAAGACCGACTTCTCAAACACATCAGCCCCTCCACACTCGGTGTGCCATGAGGCCAGCCCCTGAGACAGTGGCCAGCCTCTGAGGGGTGCCACTGCCCTCTGACTCGCGCTGGAAAGTGTGGCTCGAAGTCTCGCCGGAGAAGACACGTCATGCAGTCTTCAAAAGCGTTACTGGCCAACTGAGTGCATTTCCAGACCGTGTCCCACCCTTCGCTCTTCCCAGAAGCGGGGAGGAAGAGTCAATTTGAAAAAGGATATTTGTTCTCAAATTCCTTTTTACTTTCAAGACCACTTTAAAGTCCTGTGGCTTGGTCATGCATTTTTCCTCTTACCAAAGAGGCTTCATCACTTTCAATTCTTTAAAAATCCTCCTAAAATACAAGCAGACCCCCTGTTTATCATAACTGGTGCTTTAAGACGTGTGACAGTTAATCAGCAACATTCTCTTCAGATGTTCAGAGGTCTTGCCAGAGATAAAAGTTTCAGAGGTGGCTGAGGGGAGATGGTCCTCTATTCAGATTAATCTGGGAACTACTGTTCTTTTGCATCACAAGGAACAGCTGGGAAGCATCCAGGCAGCTGACTAGCCACCCTTTACATTTGGACAAAACTGTGGTTTACTGTGAAGGTGTTGTGTATACCTCCATGGGAGCCCCCATGGCCAACAACTCTTTTCTAAGGCCCACCACCTTCTCAAAGCATCAACTGCTGGTTGGAACAGGCCAAAGGACTCCATTCTCTGACTGACTTCTGTGAGGCCCATGAGATTCTCTCTCCCAGGAAGCTGGAACTTCAGTTAATGAATTGTGAGTGCTGGACTTATAGGGGTCTAGTCAAGTGGGGGTTAAGGCAACCAGCCATATTTGGGCCACCTGAATTGAGAAGTGAGCTGATTCTTCCGCTCCACAAAGAGGAAGAAGAATGGATGCCATCCAGAGACAGAGGCAGAGGTGGGAGGCCATGTGTTCCCAGAGAGAGATGGCAAGAGTAGGTACTTTCTTCCCAGGTTCTTGGGACACAGGAACAGGATGTTCTGCAATATAGTCCTAATGCCCTTCCAATAAATTCTTTTCATTCAAGTTAATTTGAGTGAGTTCCATTCCTGGCAATCAGACAACTCCTGACAAAGATAGAAAGCATGCCCATTATGGCAAAAGCTCAATTTGAATACAAATCTTCAGATGGCAATTTATTTAAGAAGTCCTGACTGTTACTATCTTTTCTGTTCCAGTGTTCTGACCAGATCTGGGATATCTGTTTAAGAAACCAGAAGCAAAGTTCTTATCTTGCATTTTGGAAAACTTCCCTGGCTCTGTAGGACTCCTTTTACTTTGTCTTATAAGTAAAATATGCTTCTTCAGACATGAAGAAATGAAATGCAGTGACTCTGCTTATTTTAAGTCATTTAACCTTGTGTTGAGACCATCTTCTGCCCCTGGGACCTCAAGCTAGTGTCTCAGTAGCTGATTTCTTCCCTCCATGGGAGCAAGAACTGAGCTCACCTGAGATGATGCCGCTGGTGTCCTACCAGAGGACCAGTCATTTCATATATGTCCTTCAGAGAATCAAGGGTTAAGTGTAGACTCATCTATTCTTTCAGCCACGAGCTGTGACCACAAGCACATTGCCCTCCGTCCCGGCCACCTACAACTTCCATTCCGGATTGGCAGCTGCCATCTTGGTCCAAGTCCTATCCCAACGTGGCCCCATCATACTTCTTTAACTTTATTTCTAAACATCAGCTTTCCTTTGTCAGTCATACTGATTCTATAAGCAGCACTACTCATATCTGAATCCCCTATGAGCTTGTCCATATAAATAAGTGAACACAGACTTTTCTTCCCCTGTGAAATTTTACCTTCAGGGGAAGGTAGTAAGAGTTCCTAAGGATCCGACCCCCATACAGCCCTGACGTATCACAGTGGTAGTTTTCTTTTGGTGGGAGTTCCTTCTCCGAAACTTAATTTCTGGTGATTTAATGTGTTAGTCTCCAAAGGAGGCTCTAATAATCTTGCCCCTCCCCATACATGTGGGCCGCCACCTACTTTAAGAGTTGGCATCAATTTCCTTTGCCCTTGAATCTGGGCTGGCCTTGTGACTTGCTTTGATCAACAGAACGTGGTGGACTTCTGAGTTCATGCCTTCAGAGGACTGGCAGCTTCTGCTTCCTCTCTCTTGGAAGCCAGCCAGCCACTATGTGAGTGGCCTGAGTACACTGTTAGAAAGAGCGGTTACCCAAGTAGAGGCCTGAAGCCATGTTGGATGTCCTAGCCTCAGCAGAGCCCCCAGGGGAATGCAGCCACCTGACTGAGCCCTGATGAGAGCAGCAGCAGAACCGCCGAGCTGAACCCACAGGAGTAGGAGAAATGGTAAGCCGTTGTTGCCTTAGGCCACAAAGGTTAGGGGTGCCTTGTTATACAGCAACAGAGGACTGAAATACCTTACTCGACAAAAGGTCAGTCCAAGTTCAGGAGGAATGATACAGCTGGGTCTCTGGGAAGAAGAGCTCAGTTTATTAACTTGAACTTTTGTTTTTCAGGGACACTACAAATATCCCAGGCAAGGAACCACAGAGTCGTCTTTGACTCTTCCCACTGTTTCATCCCTTATATATTCTACTTGTCATCAAGTTCTGTCTTCTTCCTAAACGTATCTTGGATTTAACCCTTCCTGCCTTATCTCACTGCCGCCATCACAGCTCAGATCCTGATCCGCTGGATTTAGAAATCTGCACCCATCCTCTCCTCCTGGACTTCCTTCCTTGGACCCATTCTGTAAGTGGGCCCTGGGCTCATCTTCCTAAACTAGGGCTTTCAGTATGTCAGTCCACATCTGGCCAACTCTGGCTTTCGAGGTTTCGAGGCCTCATCTGGTCCCTCCTTGTCCACTCCTCTACTTGGGCAATGTGGTCCCCAGCCCACGCACACAACAACCCCAGGCCCTTCCTCTAAGTCCCTGTCGGGCTATTACCTGACCTGGTATGCTCTGATCCATCCAGCCCCATCTGCCTCTCTCTGTAATGACTCCAACCTCCACAACCATACCGAGAGCCCTCTCATCTGCAAAAACTCACAGCTCTCTACCTCCTAATTCAATCGTATCGATACACCTGGTGGGCTGGTCTCCAATTTCCTCCCATGTTTATAACTCCGATTCCTAATTACGTTTTAAGACTGACGGTAGGGACTCTCTCTTATGTTTATGTATATTCCTCTCAGGCAAGCGCTACTGTAAAGGTGTTCAGTAAACTCAACCGTGTTGACCTCAGACCGTGTTGAATGATTTTCCATTTTTAAGTTAGTAGTATGACTTGCCCAACCGTGCTTCAGAACGCTTTGGAAATACAGTATATATCTGTCATTGAGGAAAATGGCCATTTGGTTCAGAAAGTCCTTTTTTTTTTTCCCTCATGGAAAATTAAATAATACCTACTGCCAAAAACTAAGAACAATCGAGTATCCGCCAGATCTGAGACCATAAAACTGCGCTGTGAGAATGAACGCAGGGCCTCTTGTGTTCTCTGACTGCAGCGCCACACCAGGCCTCAGGGGAGCGTCCCCCGCAGCAGCTGAGGCACGCCACTGAGCCCCGTGGCTAGTCAGATAAAGAAGGAATGAGCAGAAATAACACACAGGTTAGGAGTAACCTATTTAGGAATTGTATGGCGGGAACATGCCAACAGCAGTCCATTCCTGGGGAAAGCACAGGCAACCATAGCACCTGCTAGAACTTTCATGCCCACCACATGCTGGACCCTGGACTTAGGGTTGTGTGTACTTTATGCACTGGATCTTCAAAAGAACCCTAGAAGGCACAAATGAGGAGACCAAGGCTCAGAGCAGAGTCATTTTGCCGAAAGCCACTAAATGATTAAGATTCAAACCTAAGGCCATGTGACTCTGACATCTACATTCTTTCCACTAATTTGTGTTGTCTTTCTTACTGAAAGAGACATGATAACACATTATCAGGAATATTTAATGAGCACCTTTATGGCCTGCCCTGTGCTAGGTATTGGGGGAGACTGTCACAATACATGGCTTGGGGGGGACAGGAAGTCCCCCTAGATTCCATCAGCACCCTCCACAAATCAACATACCACCCATGTAAAAAGAGAGCATGTGCTTGGCAAATCCAGCTTCCAGAGGAGTCCCCCGTTCCACATTAAGCCTCTCCTTCACAGAAATTCCAGAGCTACCCCTGCTCCTGTCTTTGAACAGCTTAGTCTGGCTGGGAAAACAAAACTGCTCACATGAAGCAAGAATGAACAGTACGAAGCAGGATTCTGACATATGGTAATTTAATGCTAATCTAAAAGGACTCAATGCAACAAAACCGTTAAGTAACTGTAATGGCCAGAGCAAGGAGGTGCGAAAAACGAGTCTGCATCATTTATATTATTACTGTTCATTTCAATATTGCTTTGGCTGTCAGCTAAAATTTCGGGTTTCCTTTTAGCTGTGAAGTGTGAATGATGCTCCCAGATGTGTCTTTTTTTTTTTTTTAAAGATTTTATTCATTTATGAAAGAGAGAGAGAGAACACAAGAGGGAACGCAGCATGGGGGAGCTGGAGAGGGAGAAGCAGGCTCCCTGCTGAGCAGGGAGCCTGATGTGGGGCTCAATCCCAGGATACTAAGCTGAAGGTGGACAGACACTTAACGGCTGAGCCACCCAGGTGCCCCAGATGTGCCCTTTTTGAGGTGAAGTTCAAACCATGCAGTGAAGATTCAGTGTTGGGAGAACCCTGGACAAGGCTGCTGATGCAGTGTTTCATGCCAAGGGTCCAAGTCCGGGGAGCCCCTTCCCAGCTGAGAACAGCTGGGCGGGGAACACCCGCGGAGACAGTCCAACATCCTACAGAGTGATTCTGCTGTGCGGCGAATGCTTCCTGGATACCATCGCAGCCTGCTGTCCTCCTGGGGCTTGGGATTTCCCAAACTCAAGAAAATGACTTAGAGCTAAGAGCTTGAACTGCAGACCCTCTGTCGCCACTGACTTAATCCTTTGGTTTCCACAATGTCAAAAAGGCACTCTTAATAATTCGGCATACTATCAGAATTTCAAACTCTAATTCCCAAACAATCCACCGAGAAAATTCTCAAGAATGACCTCAATAGTAGCCTGGATCCATCCCAGGCCCCCTGTTTTCAAGGAAATAAAGGAAATGGAGCTGTTCTCAAGAACTGGAGGGAAAGGGCACTGGTCTTGCCACGAGGAGCCCTAGATTCAAATCCAATTTGGCTCAGGGTATAATCCTCATCAGGTCACCTCACTACTCGAGGCTCACTGTCTCATCTAAACAATGGGGGGTGGGGAGTGGACACACCACCCGCTTCACAATGCTGCAGGAAAGGTTAAGCGAGGTAATGTGAATGAATAGAAGTGTTTTATACACAGTGGGTACTCAATAATAGTTGAAATAAAAGCTGAAACATACTAAACATCAGTGACATTAAAATGCAAAAAGTGCTAACAGAGACAGAACATTTTCTGTAATTCAGAGACTGCCTTGACCACCCCTGCCAAAGTGCCCTTGGCTTTTTTACTCAAGCTCCGAACATAGCTTTAAAAACTCTTATTAGGGGTCACGCTTGGAAGCATATTTGTAAGGAATAACAAATCTGTTTTAACAAAGCCAGGGTGTCATTTAATTAAAAGGAACTTGAGCCAGTGAAGTCACCAAAGGCCCCATTTTGCCGAGATGCCGTGGCTGGCATCCCCTTAGGACTCCTCTGTGCGAATGATGCAATCTCTGGAGAACTTCTCACGGATTAAGAGGGGGACACTTCACCCCAAATCCCTAACACAGAAGCTTGAGGAGCTATGGAGAAACAACTTCTGACACTCCACACTCTCCAGCCTCATCACCATCTTCCCAGGTCAAGTCCAAGCTCCAAGCTCCATACCTACAAGACGGGCGTCCATTATCTGGCCCCACCTCATTCTTCTCAGACCTCGTCTCTTGCTCTGCCTTCCTTTTTTTTTTTTTTTTAAGTTAAAAATTCCTTAATTTTTTATTCCTGTACTACCACACCTTACAGGCCAATATACCTGACGTAATGAAAAGAAAAAGAAAAAGTTATAACAGATAAAAGACTGCAGGAATGTACATCCATCTGATTGACACTATATTGCATTAACCGGTAGCTGCACTGTGTTGTAAACTGTGGCTCTGACAGTCCTGAGCAAGAAGGCTTTCCTCTTTAAGCTGAAGTCACTTTTCTGACCATGGATCTTCGTTCCTTCTGTGGGGGATTTTTATAGTTCCTGTAATGCGTTTCGGACAACTGTCTCAAAGTAACCTGCAACTTTCCTGACAACGCCTCCCTCTCTCTCCTGCTAAGAACTGCAGCCCCTTTCTTCTGAAAATGTTTTAGAACCTCCTGCTACCATATCCACCACTTCCACCACCAGATCCACAGCCACCACCATAGGGACTGCCCGAGCGTCTTCCACCAAAACTGCCCCCCTTCATGGGTCATAACTGGATCGCTGTCGTCCACTATGATTTCTACAATCATTATAGTTCCCACCACCATAGTCAGCTCCAAAATTTCCTCCTTCATTGTAACCACCATATGCTCTACCACCACCTCCACATCCACCTCCTTGGTTTTCATATCCTGGTCCACCACCCCCAGAGCCTCCTCTACTCCTACAACCAGGACCTCCCGGTTGCCACCGTCACCTCCAAATCCACTGTATCCACCATCACCTCCTCCATAACTACCTCAGCTGCCACCACCTCCACCACCACAACCTCCTCCCTCCAAAGTTGCCTCCACGACCCTGTGTGAGCCAGCAGACTGCGTTTCTTCTTTATCCGCTTCACAGTGATGCCCGTTAATGATGTGGTATTTCTGAACAACAATTTTAATGACTGTATCATGATCATCAAAAGTTACAAAAGCAGGGGCGCCTGGGTGGCTCAGTGGGTTAAGCCGCTGCCTTCGGCTCAGGTCATGATCCCAGGGTCCTGGGATCGAGCCCCGTGTTGGGCTCTCTGCTCAGCGGGGAGCCTGCTTCCCTCTCTCTCTCTGCCTGCCTCTCTGCCTACTTGTGATCTCTGTCAAATAAATAAACAAAATCTTAAAAAAAAAAGTTACAAAAGCAAATCTTCTCTTTTTTCCACTCCGTCTGTCTTCCATAACTTCTATGGTTTCAATTTTGCCACACTTTTCAAAGTAGTCTCTCAAATTATATTCTTCTGTATCTTCTTTAATATCACCAATAAACATTTTTTTCACTGTTAGATGGGCACCAGGCTTTACAGCATTCTTTCTAGAAACGGCTCTCTTTGGTTCCAATACACATCCATCAAACTTGTGTGGTTGAGCACACATCCACCTCTTCAACACAAGAGTAAGTCACAAAACCAAAACCCCTGGAATGTTTTGTTTGGGGGTCTCTCATCTCCACATAATCTGTAAGTGCACCCCATTTTTCAAAATGTTCTCTTATCATCTGTAGTTCCAAAGCTCAAACCACCAATAAACAGTTTTCTCAACTGCTCTGGTTCCTTTGGATCATGGCCCTCCTCCCCTGGTGGCGGTGGCCGGAGTTGGGCTGGGTGTGACTGGGCAGAGGTTTTACCTCCATTTTACGACAGGACTCGCCTCTTCCAACTCGACTTCAATATGGAATGAAGAGGAAGATTTGCCTTTCCTTCTTATATTTCTATCTCAGCAACACTGATTTTGCCTGGGAATTCATTAGTGTGTGAGTGCATGCACACTATTCCTTCTACCCCCACTGTCCTCCCTACTCCACCCAACCCTAACATCTAGAACCTTGCTGCTTCAAGTGTGATCCTACAATTCCGCATCCCGGGGACTGGTTAGAACTGCAGAGTCTCTAGCCTGCCCTAGACCTACTGAATCAGAATCTGCATTTAAAAAAATTATTTATTTATTTGACAAACAGAGATCACAAGTAGGCAGAGAGGCAGGCAGAGAGAGAGAGAGGGGGAAGCAGGCTCCCTGCTAAGCAGAGACCCCGATGTGGGGCTCGATCCCAGGACCCTGAGATCATGACCTGAGCTGAAGGCAGAGGCTTTAACCCACAAAGCCACCCAGGCGCCCCTCAGAATCTACATTTTAATAAGATCCCCATGACTGTACTACTACTGTATTTTCATGAGGAAACTTAAAGTTGGAGAAATCCTGTTGCCAAGATCCCACCTCTTCCAGAAGCCCTCCTTGATAACCAGTAGCCCCTGCCTCCCACCATGCCAGGGAAGATGCCCCTCCTTCAGTGCTCCCAACCTTTTGTTCATCTCATTTATTACAGAGTATCTTGCATATGCTTATCTGTCTGTCTGTCTTTTGCTCTAGACTAGGGGGTCCCCACAGACCACACCATCCTTGTGTCCCCTGTGCTGTACAAGGTGTGGCATATGACTGGAGCTTAAAAAATGACACTTGTCACAGGTAGTAATAAACTCCTTGTGATTCTCAACTTTAATAACCAACTTTAAATAAATTTTATAACTAGCTTTAACTTTAATAATAACTTTAAATAACTAGAAGTTTATTAAGTTTAATAACTAAAATTTTAACCACTAACTTTATTTTTATTTATTTTTTTAGAGAGGAAGGGGGTGAGGGAGAAGGAGAGAGAGAATCCCAAGCGGGATCCATGCCCAGCGCAAAGCCTGACATGAGGCTCAATCTCACAACCCTGAGATCATGACCTGAGCTGAAATCAAGATTTGGACACTTAAGCGACTGAACCACCCAGGTGTCCCTAATCACTAACTTTAACTCAGATACCTGTGAGCTATATGCAAATTATCTCAATTCAGGTTAATTAGGTTAATCATGTTATACATCTGAACCCAGATACTTTGAATGTTGTATTTATTTTGTAAATATTTTGTAAATATTGTAAATATTTTGAAATATTTAAAATATTATACAATTTTAAGGTATCACAGAATTAACTTTTTATAATAGAAACTTTCAAAAATACAAAAAAGCAGGAAGGAATAACAAGCCCATTGACATGCAGCATCAAAAAATATCTACTTTTTTTTTTTTTTAAAGATTTTATTTATTTATTTGACAGACAGAGATCACAAGTAGGCAGAGAGGCAGGCAGAGAGAGAGGAGGAAGCAGGCTCCCTGCTGAGCAGAGAGCCCGATGCGGGGCTCGATCCCAGGACCCTGGGATCATGACCTGAGCCGAAGGCAGAGGCCCAACCGACTGAGCCACCCAGGCGCCCCTACTTTTTTTTTTAAACCATTCTAGTTTCATCTATTTCCCTCATCTGACCCACTCACTCTTTGGGAGATGAGGTAATTTTTATTTTATTTTGTATTTATTTTTTTTAATTTATTTATTTGTCAGAGAGAGAGGGAGAGAGAGCACAGGCAGACAGAGTGGCAGGCAGAGGCAGAGGGAGAAGCAGGCTCCCTTCCGAGCAAGGATGCTGGGATCATGACCCAGGTGTCCCTGGAATTTATTTTAAAATGACCTCATCTGGGACGCCTGGGTGGCTCAGTTGGTTAAGCGGCTGCCTTCAGCTCAGGACATGATCCCAGCGTCCTGGGATCGAGTCCCACATCGGGCTCCTTGCTCGGCAGGGCGCCTGCTTCTCCCTCTGCCTCTGCCTGCCACTCTGTCTGCCTGTGCTTGCTCTCTCTCTGACAAATAAATAAAATCTTTAAAAAAAAAATAAAATAAATTCCAGACATATTATCAATTTAAGCTACGAATATTTCAGTATGTATCTATAATTTCAAATGACTTAAACAATTATTTGTATATCTCCATCATGCCATTATTGTACCTAATAAAATTAACAGTGGTTTCTTAATATAATCTAATAGTCTGTGTTCCAATTTCCCTATTTCAAAGATGAATTTGGGGGCACCTGGGTGGCTCAGTGGGTTAAAGCCTCTGCCTTCGGCTCAGGTCGTGATCCCAGAGTCCTGGGATCGAGCTCCGCATCAGGCTCTCTGCTCAGCGGGGAGCCTGCTTCCTCCCCTCTCTCTGCCTACTTGTGATCTTTATCAAATAAATAAATAATATCTTTAAAAAAAAAAGATGAATTAATTTGTATAGTTGAGTTTGTAGAAATCAGGTGAATGTTTTATAGCAAACAAAGAATGGCTCTCAGCAATGATAAAATATATTTCTAATGCCCGTGGTTTCAGGCCCACATTGGCTATGTGGAGGAAATTATATTTGCCTTTAAATGCCATTTGCAGGTTCCCCTCCACCTCACAACTAGATTACTTAAGCTTTTACAAAACTGTCCCAAATTTTTAAAAAGAATCTAGGTAAAACAGAACAAATCAAAAGCCACGCTGAGGCCCATCACATCCTTTGCAAGCAATGAAATAAATGGGAATTAGAATGGAGAGGATGATTATTTAACAAGAAAGATATATGCAAAAAACAGATACTAAGCCAAATGGTTTTGCCTCAGTAGCCAAACCAACAGGACTGAGTTGTAGAGGATGGGATCTAGAGGGATGGGAACCTTGAGAACTTTTTGAGGAAATTTGCTTTGTATTTGTATGATCTGTATTTCTTCTGTCCACAATAGAAACTTGGGGTTTCTGAGAAACATACTGGCCCATGTGGTTTGAAGAGCATATCCAATTACCTCAGAATTGTTCTCTTTTTCACAGTTATGTTCTGGGTCGGGGGTGGGGTGAGTCTGGTGGCGGGTATTAAGAAGGGCACATATTGCATGGCGCACCGGGTGTGGTGCATAAACAAATGAATTTTGGAACACTGAAAAAAATAAAAATAAAATCTTTAAAAAAATAAAATATAAATTAAAAAAAAAAACAATGGTTATGTTCTGATCCATGCTCCACAGGTCAAGAGCACAGTTCAAGTTTCTCTTTTCCCCTGTGTGAATCAGACTTCATCGCTGCCTCCCTGCTTGTCTTAGCTCTGTTCCGAAACATGCCACCGGGCAGAGATTCCGGTCGCCACACAATGGCCTGCCATTCAACCACATTCTGTTTTGTCCCTAAACATCCACTCCCCCGGCTCCTGCTGGGTCTGTTATATTCAGATATGAACTTTCCAGGAATCTGATCATGTCATAGGCCTTTTCCTGTATGACAAGTTCAATGCTAATCATGAATAGTGGGCTTCGCACAGAGGGTTAGTATTATTCATGAAAATTATGACTCCACATCCAGAAATAGGGCCAAACTGGCCTAAAATAGGCTGGTTGTATCTCCATCGAGTCCACTAGGCAATTACCAAGGCCTCTTCCTTCAACCAGCACAGGAGATTTTCTCAACTACAGTAATCAGACACTCAAGGAGCACAATGTTCTGCCAGACTCTCAAAGCCCGAGGCTCAGCTAGATAGGGAGCCCCGCTGCCCACAGGGTGAACGGAAGGGTTTTCTAAAGAACCAAAGCCAGATACTGTTCCCTCCCCAGCATCCCCCTAAATCAGGTACTCCCCAGCTCTCATTCCCAACCTCTGTATGCCTCCCTGCCCGGACCATTTCAAGGCCAACTTTAGAAGTTTCGAGAAGGCTACTAAAGGGCCATAAGAAAAGGAAATTCTATTTAATTTTCCTTTTTTGGAAGAGTGAGGCACATCCTGCAAATATTAGGAATGACAGGGGTACTACATGGTATCATTTTTCGGTAATTCTCTCTTCTGGAACTTAGTTTCAGTGACTGAAATTCAGGACATGAGTCCGCTCCCATTGGCCCAAATTATATTTTATAAATGCAAGTTGAGGATTATCTTTCCAAATAAGAGCGGCCAGATTGAAATCCCCTCCTCGCCATTCCTGAGAGAATGACACAGGCTAGTACTAAAAGACTATCTTTGTGTAGAACAAATGGACCGAGGAAAATCTGCTTTCCTCTCCCCCTGCCCCTTTCTTCTTTACATAACTAGAGCCAAATGAGATGTTTTTCATTTTAAAAATTTGATTAAGCAGACTGAGCAAAAGCCCATTCTGCTGGTCTTTACTGTCTTCTCAATTTTGGGACTGAATCAAGGCATACTCGGGTTGGAAGGAGAGTGAAGCCAGGGCCTCACTGCCAGGCAATGGTCTCATTTGGAAATTTGTAACTTTTGGAAGGTGAGAGGTGGGGCCTGCAGCATCCCTTCCCCATGAGGCAGCAGAATTCAGACTGCTGTGGTGGGCATGAAGTGAGAGGTCCCAGGTCCCCCACAAACCTCCATATCACTCTATATACACAGCCTCCAGGGCTGAGGTGTGAGGAAGGTGGCAAGGTAAGGAGTAAGGGGAAATAGTATGGTCAAAAACAACCCAGGTAGAATCATTATGAATGAGCTGTCCTTTTCCTCAGCTCTAGTAACTGAGAAAACCTGCTCTCTTGGCATATTTAAAACGATATTACGGGGCACCTGGGTGGCTGTCGGTTAAGTGTCCGATTCTTGATTTTGGTTCAGGTCATGATCTCAGGGTGGTTAGATCGAGCCCTGCGTCGGGTGGGAGGCTGCTTAAGTTTCTCTCCCTCTGCCCCTCCCACCCTTCTCTCTCAAAAAAAAGAAAGAAGAAAAGATCAGACGAACACTACATTAGTACCCGTCTTCCAGGGCCATTCTCGTTTGGGCTTCTGTACTTTAAAATTACAATATATTCTACCTTGTTTTCAAGTGTCTTCCTAAGAGTCCCTAGCACACTTATGCTTCTGCCTCTGTGTCTTGCATATAATAAACACTGAATGAATATAGAAATGAATGGAGGAAACAGCTACAAAACAGGCCTTGGAGTAAAAGGCTGAAGAAATTGGGTTTTTCAGTAGTAGAGAGGGATAAGGTATGAGTTATCACAAAAAACAACAGAACATCTTTACGCTGATATGAGGAAAAGGATAATCACATTGGCTTTGGAGGGGATCAATGAGGTGTTTCCTGAATACCATTTTTCAGGAGAGACAGCACATCAAATGCAAATAATAAGTAATGTCATAGTTTAGTTTCACTGTCTAAAAAGGGACTCATCATTTGCTCTAGACAATTCTTTCCCAAAACCGTGAGGGAGTTTTGTCTCCCAGGCCTGCTACTGAGCTCTTGCCATCTCTCTATCCATGAACGAATCAGCACGAGGAAATTAAGTACAGGTAGATATCATCCTGGGTGGGCTTATCCGTCAAGGGAATAGGGGTCCTGAGGCAACCAGGCCCTCTATTTCTGAAAAGTCTCAACAAGAGAAAGGGAAAATCCCCAGCCCAGGATGGCTTCTCCTTTCACCTGCTTCATGAAATCCACCTGCCTGAACAACCTGCCCCTGGCAGTGGCCTTCCACTCTGTACCCTCAGTGCTATTGTCCTGAAACCTTCAGCGGGCGCGTTGGAGCCTTACTCTGACAAGCGGGAATCTCGCAGTACTTCCAGTAGACTCCGTCCTCATGCTCTGCCACATAGCACCAGGGGCTCACATCTCCATCTGGATTTCTGTCGGGGAAAGGACACACAAGTAACATTTCGGTCATGTTAAGTCAACTCGCTTTTCAGGTTCAGCAAAAAGGAATGCGTCAGCGTCTGTGTTATTTCTAATAATTGGTATGTATTGGTATTGGTGTGTGTTGCCTCTTACAAAGAGAAAAATGCGGTGAGGGGGTGTGCCTGGCTGGCTCAGACTGAAGAGCATGTGGCTCTGGATCTCGGGGTCGTGAGCTGAAGCCCCACATTGGGTGTAGAGATTACTTAAAAAAAAAGAAAAAGAAAGAGGAAGAGAAGAACACTACAAGAACAAACTCATGCACTCTGACATATAATTCAGAATTTGGGGGTGGGGGCTGTGTGTGGTGAGCAAAGGTTATATAATTTTACAAAGATTCATGATAGTGTAACCAGGCAACCGACCACAGAACAAATCATGCCAAGCAGCACTGGCTCCTTAAGTGTGCATACAGTGATGCCCACGGCGGAGTGCACAGGTGCTCTCAATACTGTGGATAAGAATGTGAGAGAGCCCAGGGGCTCCTGGGTGGCTCAGTCAGTGAAGCGTCCGACTTTGGCTCAGGTAGTGATCCCCTGACCTCAGGGTCCTGGGATCGAGCCTCGCATCGGAGACTTGGCCGGCTCTGTGCCAAGTCTCTGTGAGGTGGGGAAGCCTCCTTCTCCCTCTTCCTCTACCGCTCTCCCTGCTTGTCTTCTCTCTCTCATATAAATAAAAAAAATTTTACATTAAAAAAAAAAGGATGTGCGATGCTTGGGTGGCTCAGTGGGTTAAGTGTTTGCCTTTGGCTCAGGTCATGATCCCAGGGTCCTCGGATCAAGTCCCACATGGGGCTCCTTGTTCAGCAGGGAGCCTGCTTTTCCCTCTGCCTGCTGCTCTCCCTGCTTGAACCTCTCTCTCTCTGACAAATAAACAAAATCTTAAAAAAAAAAAAAAAAAAAAAAAAAAAAAAAAAAAAAAAAGAATGCGAATGGACACCCATGATCAGGATGGCAATTTGGCAATTAAAGCCAAAGGCCCAAAACATATGCAAAGCCTCTTTACCAAGCAATTTCTCCTTTAGTACTTTAAGTAAATCTCCACTTACAAAGATGTTCATCGTAGCATTTTTATAATACAAACAAGTTAGAAACAACACTTAAGGATTGGTTAAATAAATGTTATATCCATATAAGGGAATGCTGAACAGCTAGTAAAAATGCGGTGTAGAGACACATTTATTAATATAAAAAGACATCCACATGTCTTGTTAGGTT